>JAEPRC010000372.1:0-19786 GCA_016758945.1 Mucor plumbeus
ATTAAGAAAGAAGTACTTTGGGGTTGGACGTTGGTGTTACTAATGTATTTCCAATATTGCTTTTGGCAATACTTACTATGTATTAATGGAGGTTAATATTTGACAAGCAGTATTAAGAAATATTGGGGTTGTGTTTTAATATATTTATTTGGTTAAATTATTAAAATAGTGTAGAAGAATAAAATAGATATTTTTACTAATGTTTTAATATCTGTTTCTGCTTGAGTATTTATATGATTAATTACTGATCAATGAAACAATTCATGCAGTTACTTTTTTACTGCTATGTAATGTGAATCATTACAATAACTTACTTTATGTATATAATCTCATTCTCTACTACGTTGAATAAAATTCACTTTTTACTCTTGCCTAATTCTTATTATTTACAATAATAACAGAACCAGCGCATATATATTTTGGTATTAGGTTTTCTATGTTTTGATAATAGATACAAATGCTCATAGAGAGGAGAGAGGAGGTACGTTTTTGATAAAATTTGACATAACCGGGTACAATACTTCAAAAGGCAAACTCTATAACCTATTGTGTGTCCAGAAAACCATTACCAAGGTGCACCTATAGCTTGCTACGCTCCCTTATTGAAAACAATTAAAAATATTAACTCAAAGAATATTGAACCGAATAAGCTGCCACTGTAAATAAGCATAGATATAAGCAGGCACTACAAACATCACTCTAATTTTATCAGCTTCCATGAGTACTTGTGCATCCGGTAAGTTTGAATAACAATTTGGTTACCTGTTATTTGCACCTACTAAAGATCAGTAAGATCGCCAGTTCTTGCCGAATATGAATTCAGATGATCTTCCATAGCAGTGGTAGTTATGCCTAGTAGTGTTGATTCATAAAATCGCAATCATTTTAGTCACCCCGAATTGCTGTAAGAATGGAGAAACAGGAACGAGCACTTTTTTCAACTATTTTGTATAGTGTTTCAGGTATTCTTTGAAACTTTTTATAAAATCAAATAATCGTTCAAAATTGAATTTTAAAATTCCACTGAATACTCTAAATATGTGGACAACATATCTTAGATTCAGTAACCAACAATTGTTTTTGAAGGTGTGGATTATATCCATTTAGATCTTCATTTCATCTGGTGTTTAACTTGAATTACAGATGGAATAAATCAGGAACTACTTTTGGTTTGACATGGCTAATTAATGAAGCAAGTACCCTTATAACCGAGATGTGATTCTAACAAAGTGCAACAATAGACCTGGACTATAAATGTACTATTATTCAATATAATTTGATTTAATCCATGATAAAATCAGAACCTGAAGATGACGGATAGATTATGGAAATGGCATGTTCTCATGAACTTAAAATATATGTATTATTAGAAATTATATAAAAAGGAGGATATCTTTCTATAAAGGAAAATTCTTCAGTCTTAACTTGATAAATAAAAACCGAATGTTATTAGTCGACTTTTTCTTATTTTTTATTTTAATTTTTTTCCGTGAATATCTATTTACCTATAGCATATTCCATAGAAGGGTTTTAGCACAGGCTTCTTTTTTTTTTTTTTTTTTTTTTTTTTTTTTTTTTTTTTTTTTTTTAAAGGCACTCTTTTTTTTCCACTTGAAAAATAAAGTTACTAAAACAATTTTCAGAGTTAATGAATATCGACTCAATTGTGCTGAAAATCTTAAAATATATAAAAAAATGTAACAGTATCTAGAATTACAAATTTTAGCGTTAATTGGCTTGTTGGTTAAGCTGTAGAAATAAAACATGAACTTTTTTACAGCTAGATTTGTGGGATTATGGCTAATTAGCAGACAGCTTTAAACTAGAAATAGTGCCAAATCAGCCAAAACCAATATATATGGCAGTGACGACTACATAAATTAACAAGTGACGAAGACCCTCTTTACTTGTAATCAAAGCTATTGTACCACATAATACTTTTAAACCAGATTTTTATAAACGGTAACTATGTGTAAAAAAAAAAAAAGGCCTGTCATAAAAAGGCTTATTAGCGCTATTTGCCTGATTGATTTAAAAAGGAACGGTTTGCAATTTATCATAGAATTTTTTACATTCTTATATATGCAAATGCAAATTTTACATATATAATAGATCTTTGATTTTGGTTTTCTGCATTGTTATTTTCAAAACCTTCAAATTTTGTAAAGTAAATTGCTCTTATTTGCATCGACGATATTGGTTTTTCCAGTATTATGAATATTTGCTTTTAAAAATTTAAAGAATTAATATGAGTTATCAGCATAATCACAAATTTAAAATATTTTAAAAATATACATTTCTAGGACTCAAATCCCGCGTAAGCATTTTTTCTATTGTAATTTGTCAAAATGGCTCAAGTATCGATTTTAAAAGTTTAGCATAGTAGAATTGATTTTCAAGATTCTAGCGTATGTATCTGAGTTATTTATGACTAAAGATACTGTTTTAGCAGCAATATTCTTTAACAAATTGATAATTTTTCAAACAAAATTCCTGTACATTACATAAAGCTTGAATATTTCTAAGCGAAGGCTGTGGCAGTCGTTATCGCTGCTGTTGCAAATTTAATTTAAAAATAATTATCTACATTTTGACATGAACTAAAATGATTTAAATACATTAACATTTTATGATATTTTTACATAAATTTATTGCGCGATTATTAGTAGGAGATGAAGCTCTTGGCAAAATTCCCAATAATATGTATTTTATGCAATTCTATTGTATACAAAACCAAGTGCAGAGCATGACCTACTACTGATTTGTTTAAACATCGGTGTTGAAAGCATGGTATGCATGATACGCATGCTTACATTGTAATCAATGTGTTACAATGTTTCCATATCTGGGGGAAAGATCAGTCTTTTATTTAATCTTTTGTTGTGATTCGAACTAAAATAATTATGAAGCCAAATGTACAGCTAAGTTTCGAATGAAATTCAGGTACGAAATTTCACACACCATATGAGTTGAGATGTAACATTTTATTTATGTGACACACCTACCTATTTACAAAAAAAAAAAAAAAAAAAAAAAGATAAATAAAATAAAATACTAAAATGGTACATCTATAATTATTTATTCTAGATTTATAAATCAACACAAGTAGAACCGTCGGTAACAACATCCAAAACCTTGTAAAAGCATTCGAAATCACCATGTTCCTTAAACAAAGCAATAGCAGCTTCAGCAATTTCATCAAAGTTCTTGGTAGCTAAAGCTAAAATAGTTGGTCCAGCACCAGAAAGACAGATACCCAAAAGACCATCATATTTTTGGTATGTAATATTAGATAAGACTTCGGGGAGACCGGGGATCAAAGTTTTGCGGTAAGGTTGATGGATCTTATCTTGCATAGCGTTATAAATTAATTCAGGATTAGGAGGGGATTGACTTAATGCTGTGGTTAAAACAGCTAATCTTTGGAAATTAAAAACCTAATTTATCCAAACATTAATTAACACACTCTTATCTATTAATTTTCTTTTTCGTTGATCAACTTACAACATCCTGTCTTTCATAAGAAGTAGGGAGCACAGCTCTAGCCTTTGCTGTAGCAACTTCAAATTGAGGTACAATAGCAATACATTTAATTTCTTTTGCCCAACCCAAATTGACATAATGACCAATGCCGAGAGGAGGTTCAGGAACTTGTTGAGATAAAGCAATCTCTAATAATGACTCAGAGGCAGGTACACCCTTCATTGCACTAGGATCTAACTCGCGCAAATAAGAAGCAACAAAACCACCCATTAAAGCAGCAGCAACATTATCAGGATGACGTTCAATCATTAAACAATAATCTAATAATCTATCTCTTGAAAGATTTAATTGACCGAGAGCATTACCCAACAAGACACCACCAACAACAGCAGCACCAGAAGAACCGAGGCCACGGCCGAGAGGAATAGGATTGTCAACATGAATTTTAAGGGGTTGAGGCAATTGAGAAATACCGTTTGCGGAGAGGACATAGAGAGCGGTCTTGGTAATCAAGTTAAGCTCTGGAGTAAGTGGAACATCCTTGGCGCCTTCTCCGGAATAGGTCATTTCAAAAGCCTTACCTTCCTTCAAAATTTCGACATCCATGGTAAGATATAATGAAAGGGAAATACCTAAAACATCAAAACCAGGGCCGATATTAGCAGTCGAACATGGTGATTTAATACGAAATTTTCTAGGTGTATCCATTTCTCAAAGAGGGGTTTTTTTCCTGAATCTACAGTTGTAAGGAAAAAAAAAAAAAAAAAAGGGTTGAATTAAAGGATGAAGAGAGCAAGATGTTGAGATGAATGTAATCCAAGATTTTTTTTAACATATTGTCAAAAAAATGTTAGCAAATGAGCAAACTCAGTCGTGACTGTAAAGAAGTGTGTCGTTCTTTGTCACAGAAAGGAGGACAAGATGCAGACATTCTATTGGATGTACATGCACTTCTTAAATGTTCAAGATGTTGTGTTCTTGCTTGTTTTTTATCTTTATTATGTTGAAGAATTAAAGCCATAAATTTACATGAAGGATTTTTAAAGATCAGGAAAAAAAAAAGAAAAGAAAAGAAAGAAATTAAAGTGTCATTTGAACATTTGAACTTTTTTCAACAATTGAGCAATCATCGTTTTTCCGTTCATTGCTCCCATTCAAAAAAATATAATCAAACAGCGAATTAAATCTTGATAGTCGTAACGCAACTTTATATGAAAAAAGTGTCAAATTAAACAGGTTTAAAATTAAGAATACTCACACGTGGGAAGAAAATCACTCTATTCTACCGTTTTTTTTTTTTTTTTTTTTTTTTTTTTTTTTTTTTTTTTTTCGATAAAGAAGAATAGAAACATTTTTATTTTATTTTGCATTAAACTGCTTAGTTTTATAATCTCCAAATATAATGACCTGATTTTTAAATATATTTTATCCTGTCTCATCAATCACTTTATACAACGAAATCAGACCAAACTGTGTAGTTGTTGAATGAGATATATTGGCAGTATTTTAATGTTGAACAACGTACCAATGCAAGTGAAAAATAGAATTTATTTATTTGTTCAAACAGTCAACTTTTATATTCTATTCATGCAATTATGTAGAAAGCTATTCCCTTTTTCCATAACTAGCAAAACTGGATTATTTGGCTATTTTTTTTCCAATGCAATACATAATTCCGTTACCATGGCAAGTAAAATGGGATTTTGTCAATCTGTCATTATACAGTATTAACTTTTGTTTGCGTCGTATTTAGGTAGCAAGAAAAAAAAAGGGATAAAGAATAATGCTTACTAAACAAACAATTTGCTCATTAATAAATCTATAATGAGCCAATCTAATCTAAAAATCGCTTCAAAACATAATAGCAGTCGATTTTTCAAATTCTCGAAGATAATCAAATGATGAAAATAAAAATCATTTTATTATGTTTAAAAGGGGTCAAGTAAACAAACACTTTGAATGGTTGATTCCAAATCAATGCATAAAGTCGTCTAAACCCAAACAAGCTTGGGCATGTTTTTTCTGCAGCCTTCATCTTCCATACAATCTTTTAATGACGTCCTAGAGATTTAAAGTCATATTTCTCGTAATACATTGCTGATATTTAAGGTTATTTTTACAATACATCTTCAAGGTGTATATAAAAAAAAAAGTAGAAGCATTTATTGTTTGATTCTATTGACAATTGTGGATTTTTTTTTTAACCATGAAATGTAAAAAGAAAAAAAAAATAGTTTAATATTTATAATTTTACTGGTTTCGACGGTATAGGCGCAGTTAGTGTTTTAAAAAAAATGATGGGGTTCAGTCTGTGTGTCTGGACTATTGGGTTTTACACCTTATTTAACCGGTCTTATTGGTTAAAATAGTAAAAATAGAATATACAAGCTGAAAGTGAGTCCAATCAGAGTAACTCGTTGCATTACATTTCACCTAAAAAAGTATATAAAAGTGGGTATTTCGTTTTACCCATTCCTTTTTTTTTCCTCTTTCCCTTTTATCTTCTCATTCACTTTTTTTTTTGTAAACTTGTGTATATATTAATAATAATATGAGTCCTGTCAATCATCACCACCATAACAACATGACCATTTATTATAATCAACAACAAGCACAACAGCAAGCACAACAACAAGTATATCATTTCCATCGTCAACAACAACAACAACAAAATAGTGAGTATAAAATGTGGTTTTTTTTTAAAAACTGCAAAACTAATATATAAGCAGCATCACCTTCCTTATCACATTCAAAAGCATCTCGCAATTCTTCAGAAAGGCTTGGCCAAATCCGAGCACAATTGGAACTTGCTCGAAATTTCTACGATGATTTTGAATTCTGTCCCGTACAATGTTCCTCAGAGGTATTGGAACATCGTGATCGTGTCCAACAACGTCTCTCACCTCAATCTTCACCAAGTACTTCTCCTTCCATGTCCTCTGCATCTTCTTTAGGAAGTACAACACCTCCAAAATCTAGAAGAGCCATTCCAATCATTGATCCCTCAAATATGGCTCCTGTATCTGTACCTCCTCAACAGTATAGTATGATGAAGAACACCTCTCCTATTTTCCATCAACAACAATATATGCGTGGTGTTGGTAATAATAGATCTCATCATCACCAACAGATGAATGGCTCCTATCATGATGTTCTTGTCCAATAATTTTTTTGTTTTTATATAATTTATACCTTATATTATCTTTCTTTTTTTTTTCTCATCTATTTTTGTTTCGCATTTATTTTTCACTCCTTTTTGTTGCTTCTTTCTGTATACATACATGATTTTTAATAAAAAATATCTATACATATTTATAACGATTTATATATTGTAGTCCATTTTAACTGCACTACAGTAAATTATCGTTTTATTCTTTTTTCTAAAAAAAAAAATTACTATTTGTATTTATTTATTTGTTGATATCAAATGATTTTATTTGGCTTCCAAGTGATTCGGTGGTAATCAGATATATTTGCGGAAAGCCAAATTGTTTTTATTTTATTTTACTCGGATCCTCTTTTTGTGTATTATGTGTGTGCGCGTGTGTATTTATGTGTAATCTTCCATTTGCCTTTTATTTATTTCGTACTAAAAAAAAATAATAATAACAAAAAAAAAAAAAGTTTAAAGAAGATAATTAAATTCCATTACTATAAGGCTTTATCGTAGAACTTTGATTACCCTTTCATTATCCGATTATATATTAATATGGGATTATCTGTAAATCTGATCAAAATAGTGAACATTTAGGTCAGTGGGTCGGGTTTTGACAGGTGCTGGGAGCTTTAGTTTTCATGGCAACTACCAAACTCTATTTCATTTTCAGTTCCATAGCAACCAGGTACGAGAAATTAAAGATCTATGCAAAACTATAAAATGAAACAACACTAAACCTAGTTAAATCAGGTTACTTTCATGAATTACAGGAAAGTGTATGGGTTCCCACATTTAGCCTGGTATGCATAAAACTAGATTATACAAGTTTATTGAAAAAAAAAAAAATAAAAAAATACGAAAATTAAGCAAATGGTTTATCTTGTTTTTATTATAGATATTGGCTCTAAATTACTGTTGTAGCATCTTGTAACTTGAAATGTACTAGCCAAAATCAGAGGTACCTTACCCCCCTTTTTTTGTTGTAAAAAATTATTAGCTTGTTTTACATATTTTAAATTTAGACACGTGCAGCCAGCTTAATAATTAACAATAATCTGCTCATTTCAGTATTTTTACAATCCGATATTGTATTATTATGAATTGACAGATAAATATTTTGAAAACCTATCTCTTACTCGTTGTAGCATGTACAATGTTCTTGAAGACCTTTGGTTTCATTTGATTTGAATGATATAATTGCAATCTAATAGATTTTACTTTAATTGTTTTCATTCGTCGGCTTGTTTGGTTTTGGGTTAGATAAACAAAGACAAATTTAGTAGTCTAAAAACATTAATACTGCAATAGTATTACTATATAATAAATACGCTATGTTTGTACATTGTGATGGTCCCTGATACCCGATATATATATATATGCTATCAACGTACTTGCATATATACGTAGCGATAATAATGTGCTAGGTTAATCACATACTATTTACTTTTAAAAGATTGTCCCACAGTAATATATGGCATAAAATTAATTTCAGCTACATGAAATATTACCAAATTGCTTTATGTATACTACTGTATTTCTTTTTATTTGTAATGGTAATGATACTATTTAGCATTTACACTCTTCAATGGAAATGGTATTTGTGTGCTTTTCTGAAACAAGCGGCAATTAAAATAGCAAGTTCTGGTTTGACAAAAAATAGATGAAATTTTCCAAAAATTTAGTTTTTTTGATTTCAAACCAGAAACCTTATAGTAAACCTAGTTTATGCTTTTAAAGTTTTTTCAGTATTTTTTAATACTGCATCGAATGATGTAAGCATTAAGCATTTTTTTCTGCACAGATATTCATATAAATTCGAAAAATTGAAAAACAGTTTTTCGAATATAGTGCAATTTTGAGCTAGCAATAACAAACGTCCTTAGCCTTCATTCGATAGCATAACTTTGTAGCTATCTTTCAAAAATTTGATTGCAAGAATAGCTTTATTTTTTGTAAAGTTACACGGATATTTCAGAATTCGTATCATCAACCTCGACCAATGACAAGGCAAAATAGCTTGATTTTGGATGAAAATTTAGTGTTCTGTTTTTTTGTGAAATATGATTTAATGTAATGCAGTAGTAAAAAGAACATGTTTTGTCTTACAAACTAGGGCTTGAAATTCTCTATAAAGTGAGATATAAGTATTTTAACAGCCATTTATTAATATTTTAACTGTAAAACAAAGTTTAAAGGGTTTTGAGAAGCATTTGAAAACTAAATATACTAAAATCAAGTACTGAATCACATTGAATATTGCTTAAAGTACATGAAGCCATTTTTTATTTTATAAATATACAATGAAAGTTAAGAAAAACAGACGTTTTTCAGTCGTAACAGAAACTTGAATTTTAGGCGAAAATAATTGAAAATTAAGAGTTTTCATTAAGTGTTTCAGTTGCTTTGAACTGTATGAATTTTCATACTTGTATTAAGACAAATATTTAGGTATATCAATAAAATGTGAACGTATTTATCTTTGCTGCTCTCATTTTTGTTAGCTTTATCCGGTTATATAGCTCACAATTTAGCGTACTAGACGATAATTTGACTAACAATGGCAGTATTTAAAGAATTGTTTTTCCTCCAAAAGCTGTAATATTTTGCTTTTTTTTTTTTTTTTTTTTTTTTTTTTTTTTGTTAATATATAATTTGATCAGCTTTCTGAGTAGAGATTTCGACTGACAAATTTAGCGCAAACCATCATCGTCGTGTCAAAATTATAGCTTAATTTCAATTCGAAAATTATATATATTTTTAACAAAAAAAAAAAAAAAAAAAAGAAGCACTCTAGACGTGTATACATGAGTACCCTTGACATGTCACAAATGTATACATAGCAACTCATGATGGAGCAGCAAAAATATCATCAGTACGATGAGTCAAAATTATACAATTTGTAATCAATTTACAAAACTGCGGCTATAACAGAAATAATTAAGCCAATAGAAACCTGATATCTGATAATTGTCATAACTGAAGCGCACAACTGTGGCTTCATCAAAAAATCTTTTATAAAACATATCGGCAACTAAATCAAAACGAACTTCTATTTCTTCTTTTTTTTTTTTCTTTAAACTTTTGTTAATATGTCTTTGGCTGACTGTAAGTAATTGCATTGTTTAAATTTTTAAAAAATATGCATGTAATTAATATAATCTATAGTGTCTGGTCAATTCAAGTAATAATTTGACGTGTTTAATACAATAAATCAAAATGAAATATTAACATTTATATTGTAGCTTTCCCAAGGAGGAAGAGAAGATTCTCGAATTCTGGAAAGAAATTGATGCTTTTCAAACCTCCATGAAATTAAACAAGGACAAGCCTGTCTTTGCTTTCTATGATGGTCCTCCATTTGCTACTGGTCTTCCTCATTATGGTCATTTGTTGGCTGGTACCATTAAGGATATTGTTACTCGTTATGCTCACAACACTGGTCACTCTGTTGAGCGTCGTTTTGGTTGGGATACTCATGGTCTTCCCGTTGAATACGAGATTGATAAAAAGTTGGGTATTACTGGTAAGGACGATGTCATGAAGATGGGTATCGACAAGTATAATGCTGAATGTAGAGCTATTGTTATGAGATACGCTGGTGAATGGCGTAAAACTGTCGAACGTATGGCTCGTTGGATTGATTTCGACAATGATTACAAGACTTTGAACCCTACTTTTATGGAAACTGTTTGGTGGGTTTTCAAGCAATTATTTGAAAAGGGTCAAGTTTACCGTGGTCAAAGAGTATGTTGTTATATCAAGAGTTTCATGTTTATATATTGACACGCCTCCCATTTTTTTTTCTTTTGACAGGTCATGCCTTATTCTACTGGCTGTACTACTCCTTTATCCAACTTTGAATCTTCTCAAAATTATAAGGATGTTAATGATCCTGCCAGTAAGTTTTGTATTTTATAGATGATTGCATGATATTCAATTCAATTATATTTTAGTTGTTGTTGGTTTCCCTTTGGTTGATGACAACACTACCCAAGTGTTAACTTGGACTACCACTCCTTGGACTTTGCCCTCCAACATGGGTGTTTGTGTTCATCCCGATTTCGAATACATCAAGATTCATGACGAACTTTCCGGCCATAACTATATTTTGATGGAGAAACGTCTTACTATCCTTTACAAGGATCCCAAGAAAGCCAAATTTACCATTCTCGAAAAGTATAAGGGTTCTGAAATGAAGGATTGGAAGATTGTCCCCATGTTTGATTTCTTTTATGAGGAATTCAAGGATTGTGCTTTCAAAATCATGGTTGATACTTATGTTACCGATGATTCCGGTACTGGTATTGTCCAAAATGCTCCTGCTTTTGGTGAGGACGATTACCGTGTATGTCTCGCTTCTGGCGCTATCACTGCTGATGGTCATTTGCCTCTTCCTATTGATGCCTCTGGTATCTTTACTGATGAAGTCCCTGATTATAAGGGCATGTATGTCAAGGACGCTGATAAGGCCATTCAAAAGGATATTAAGGCTAAGGGTCGTTTGATTATTCAATCTCAATTCATGCATAGTTATCCTTTCTGCTGGCGTTCTGACACCCCTCTTATCTACAAGGCTGTTCCTTCCTGGTTTGTTCGTGTCGCTCCTATTGTTGATAAGATTTTGGCCTGTAACGATCAAATGCGTTGGTAAGTAATAACAGAAATCAGGGGTAAAATGTTTTTATAGGTTTCTAAAATAATTGATATAGGACTCCTGCTTTCGTTCAAGAGAAGCGTTTCGCCAACTGGATTGCTAATGCTCGTGATTGGAACATTTCTCGTAACAGATATTGGGGTACTCCTTTACCTATTTGGGTCAGTGATGATTATGAGGAAGTTGTTTGTATTGGTTCCATTGCTGAATTAGAAGAACTTAGTGGTGTTTCTCCTATTACTGATCTTCATCGTGAAAGCGTCGATAGTATCACTATTCCTTCCAAGCAAGGTAAGGGTGTCCTTCGTCGTGTTGAAGAAGTTTTTGATTGTTGGTTCGAATCTGGTTCTATGCCTTATGCTCAGCAACATTATCCCTTCGAAAATAAGGAGAAGGTTGAAACTTCTTTCCCTGCTGATTTCATCTCTGAAGGTATTGATCAAACTCGTGGTTGGTTCTATACTCTTTTGGTCTTGTCTACTCATCTCTTTGAAAAGCCTCCTGCCAAGAACGTCATTGTTAGTGGTCTTGTTTTGGCTGCTGATGGTAAGAAGATGAGTAAGCGTCTCAAGAATTACCCTGAACCCGGAATTGTCATTGACAAGTTTGGTTCTGATGCTTTGAGATTATATCTTATTAACTCTCCTGTCGTCCGTGCTGAAACCTTGAAGTTCAAGGAAGAAGGTGTCAAGGATGTCATTTCCAGAGTCTTTTTACCTTGGTACAATGCTTACAAGTTCTTCCTTACTCAAACTGCTGTCTTGAAGAAAGACTTTAACTTTGATTTCCAATATGATATTCATATTAAGAAATCTGATAATGTTATGGATCGTTGGGTGTTGGCTTCTTGTCAATCTCTTATTCAATTCATTCGTGAGGAAATGGGTGCTTATAGACTTTACACTGTTGTCCCTCGTTTGTTGAACATGATTGATACCCTTACCAATTGGTATGTTCGTTTCAATCGTAAGAGATTGAAGGGTGAGAACGGTTTGGATGATGCCAAGTTGGCCATGAACACTCTCTACGAAGTCTTGTTCACTTTGTGTAGTACTATGGCTCCTTTCACTCCTTATTTGGTTGAAAACATGTACCAAAACCTCAAGAATTTTGCTCCCAAGAACCCCAACGTTGTTGATGATCGTTCTATTCATTTCTTGGACTTCCCTACTGTCCGTGAGGAATACTTTGATCCCGAGATCGAGCGTGCTGTTGGTCGTATGCAATCTGTCATTGAATTGGGTCGTATCATCCGTGAACGTAAGAACATTTCTCTCAAGACTCCTTTGAAGGAATTAGTTGTTATTCACAGTGATCCTCAATACCACGCTGATGTCAAGGCCTTGGAATCTTATATTTCTGAGGAATTGAACGTTCGTAGCATTGTCATTACTGATGATGAAGCCAAGTATGGTATCAAGTATAAGGCTGAAGCTGATTGGAAGGTTTTGGGTCAAAAGCTCAAGAAGGATGCCATGAAGGTTAAGAAGGGTCTCCCTGAATTAACCAGTGATCAAATTAAGGAATTCGTTCAAACCAAGGAACTTATTGTCTCTGGTATCAAGGTTACTGATGAAGATCTTAATGTTGTTCGTTATTTTGAAGCTTCTTCTGATGCTTCTTATGAAGCCAACACTGACAAGGATTCTTTGGTCTTGATGGATGTCAAATCATACCCCGAATTAGAAGAAGAGGGTGTTGCTCGTGAAATTATTAACCGTGTCCAACGTTTGAGAAAGAAGGCCAACTTATTGCCTACTGATGATATTAACATGTACTACCGTTTCACTAATGATTTGGGCGCTGAATTAGAAAAGGTTATCAAGAACCAAGAAGCCACTTTGGTTAAGGTTATCAAGAAGCCTTTGCAAGCCATCAGTGAAATGCCTTCTTCCGAGAAGCTCATTGCTGAAGAAGAACAAGATGTCAATGGTACCAAATTTGATCTCGTCTTTGCTAAATAATTTCTTTCAATTATATTTTTTTTCTTATTTGTTATTCTCATTTAAACATAAAGCTGTCTTTTTTATCACCATTTAAACATAAATTATAGAAAATAAAAAACGGGAATCCCCTTTGGGTCCCTTATTTTTCAATAAATTGATTAGCTTTACCTGTAAAGTTTTTTTGTTTTTTTTTAAAAAAAATAACACAGTTTGATGAGTAATTCTTGATATTATTCACAATAAACGGTTTATATGATAACATATTGCATCTTAAAGCATAAAAGCATTACTAATATAATCCTAAGATATAAAACGGTAATGTTAGACTCTGTTTTGGTCAACGGGTATCATTTGAAAGGTTATAATAATGTAAATGTTTTTGTAGGCCAAAACAAAAAATTATTTACCCCTGAGCGGAGTACAAACGTCAAACAGCTTCCAAATTTGGCAATTAATCAACTGGCAGCAATTGTTACATTTTAATTTTAAAGGATTACTACATTATAACAGTATTGATAGAAGAGAATTTTTTTTATTTAAATAGTAAAAAATTATACGTAAAATTTATAATCGTTTCTTTTTTTTTTAGGAAATCAAGTCGTAATATATGCTTTCATTCGCATTTTTTCTAAACAAGCATTATTATTGATACACAGTATCAAATTTCTAGTTTGAAAAAATTATAGCATGTATATTAAATAAACTAAATTTAATAAAACATGCTTATATCTATGTAAAAGTCTTAACCAAGATATGAATTTTTTTTAAAATAGAAATAAAAAGGCTGATGGTATCGGAAATACAATTTTATAATCATCAAAAGTGTAACAAAGCTGTGGTAAACGTATTTTGTGTAATAACGTATCTTATATAAAATATAAAAATCACCAATTTCCTAACAGAAAAGAATTACTTCAAAATATAGTAGTATAGTCCCGAGATAATGTTGTTTACATGTTTTAAATAGTAATAAACCACCTTTCAACCAAAACTGGGGTATACGAAAAATCAAATGAGTAATCTGAACTGGTATTCAAAAATGAAAAAAGCGCAAAAAAAAAAAAAAAAAAAAAAAAAACTTTTTTAATCCCTTTTTCGAAAAAAAAAACATGTCTGTTACAAGCGTTTCTCTAGTGAATAGAGAGCTTTCTTTTACACCTTATGATATTAAATGGATTCCTTGTTCTTCTAGAGTATGTACTGTAGGTGCTACTAACTACGGAACAGGCAAAATAGCTGTGTATAATCTTGTTGGCAAACAATTAGAACTTAAAACCGAGGTATTGTATTAAGCAAAATTGTTCAAGAGTTCTACCTGATAAATCTTTTATATTAGACCGAAACCAATTCAGCAGTTCGATGTGCAGCAATAACAGGACAAACACGTAATTTAGCAACAGGCGATTTTGATGGACAACTTCAAATATGGTGAGATATAGTCAGTACAGTAAATAAAATATCAACTGATCTCTTAATCAAACAGGGATACTCAGCGTTTTGATATTCCATTAATATCTTTTAAGGCACACGAAAGCATTATTAATTCGATAGACAGTTATAATCAATCAAAGGAGCCACAGGAGCTTGTTACCGCAAGTCGCGATGGTAGAAAACTAAAAAAAAAAAAAAAAAAAAAAAAAAAAAAAAAAATTATAAAATTATTGTTGATGTTAATTTTTTTTTCAAATGTTAGGAACTGTCAAAGTATGGGATGTTCGACAACAAGAAAAACCAGTTTTAACAATAAAATCAAAGGAAACAAAAGATATATGGGCTGTAGCATATGGTAAAATTAAAAAAAAAAATATGCATGATGAATTTAAGAATTATATATTAACTTGGCTATTAAGGTCAATTAAAAGGTGAAAAAGTAATTGCGGTTGGATACGAGGATGGCGATATCAAATTATTTCATGTAAATGGATCACAATTTTTATGGGAAACACATGTTAAAGACGGTATTTGTTCTATCGAATTTAACAATAACAAAATCATGGCAAGCACATTATCTAGTGCTTATTCAATTGACATTGCTACTGGAAAGACATCTGAAATTCAGGTACAATTTCTCAATATTTACACAGTATATTTTCTTTACTGAGAATTTAATTTTTTTTTTTTTTTTTTTTCATGTAGTCTTCTACAAATACAACGTTATGGTCAATTCGACATATATCACAACAATCCAACTATTTCAGTGTTGCAGGAGGTGATGGCAATTTAACTACATACAGCCAAGATATGAAAGCTGCTCATGTACTCAATTTATCAAAGCATCCCATCATTTCTTTAGATTGGAACAAGGATAAAAAAGGCTTATTTGCATGTAGTTCATTTGATCAATCAATCAAAATTGGTTTGGTTCAAAATTTGTAATAAAAGAAAAGTTTATTATTTTTTACGATCTGCTTTCCATTTATACACTGGTAATCCATATTCGTCTTTACCTACTTGCTTCTTTCTCCCCTTTTGTCTTAATGCTTTTTGTGTCGCTAATTCTTTTTCTGCTTTTGATAATTCTTCTTCACGCTTCATACGAGATTGTAATTCTTTGTATAAACGCTCTCTTTCCTTTTTAATATCCTTTAATTCTCTGCCTGTATGAGGTGCAATGATAGCTGCCTCACGTAATGTGTCAATTCGAGGTCTGTTAAATTTACGGTTGACGAGTTCAGGTAAGGTATCGAGATGTTTAGCAGGGTTGAATTTGCGAACTTCCTTTTCCGAATCCACAAATACAATATGATTTGATTTATTCTTTTTAGCGGGTCTTTCATCTTCATCATCTGAATCTTCTTCATCATCTGAATTCTTTCCGTCATCTATAAAATGGAGTGATGCTTGTAATTTCTCTAATTTCTAAGCAATATATAAATATCAAGACATATCCAACAACTTTATAAAAAAAAACTTACTCTTTTGCTAAGATCTCTTTGATATTTAATATATTCTTTATCTTGTGTTTTCATCAATTGAACCATCTCATCCGGTAATTCTTCGTTACGCTTTTGAATATGTACACCGCCTTTAGTTTGGCTGTTAATCATTTTAAAGTAAAATTCATCGGGATTTCTAAACAATGCTTTTTCTCTCATTGCCTTCAACTTATTTTGCTTTCCATGATAATCTTTAGCACGCAAAATATAATCCTTCTTCTTTTCTAAAAGACCAAACTTCTCTCTGCCAGCTGTTTGGCCACGCTCTTTATGGTTTCTTCTCTGAACTGCGTTACGTAAAGTCGACATTATGTGTTATTTAGTGGTTAAAAATCAAAAAAAGAAGAAAAAAAATATTCAAAATCCTCAAGAAATGTCAAATTTCCTCTTCCTCTAGTCACATTAAAAGTGAGGAAAAAGGGTCACGACTATAGCAAAATAGGTTATTGAATCAAGAGGTGGCAAAAATGTTGTGTTCGTTTATTCTTGATCTCAAGTTTTATACAAAAAAAAAAAAAAAAAAAAAAAAAAAAAAAAAAAAATAGTGTGGGTTAGCAAAAGACCATACGATATATACTACATGTACAAACACCACAAATTGATTATTGATGAGCTGTAAAAACCCTTGAAAGTCATAAATATTTATGTTTTGTGTTTATTTTGCAAAAGGAACATCAATGGAGGATATTTCCAGTAAAAATACACTAGATAGCGTTCCTGCATTTACTTTGACCTCTGATTCATCATCTTCGTTATCAATATACTTGAGCTCATCAAACTGGAATGAATCTTTTAATATTTGTCTACTCTTTAATCTCCATTTATCCAAAAGATATTGTATACTTCTTTTAGGGCTTCTCTCTTGATAAGTAGTATAAAACTTACAGTTTTCATTGTGTTTATGAATCACAAATGACACTGATACCAACAAGTTTTCAAATTCTAAAAGATTTACATACCATGTATTAATATTGCATTTGCACAGATATGTTTTTGATCTAAAACATACGAGATGGTTCATAAAATGTATCGCTTCCCAAGATGTAATCTATCTTTGTTTTTCGCTCTTTTTCAATTCGATCTATTAATCCATCTATACTATTTTCTGTTCCAAACTGACCCCATTCAATGGCTTGTACCCATGCTTCTTGTATATTGTTTAGTTTGATGCAACCTCTTACTACAGGCAAAATTTCAGGTATATCGCTCAAAATTAGGTGTGCTGTTGGTGAGGATTTACCAATCACAATAGATGGTATAGATGTTCCAGCACCTAACTTTGCTATGCATTATCAAGTTTAATATATTTAAAATGACTCTTGAGTTTATTGCCATTACCTCAAGTACTGTTTTATTTTCAAAATGATGACGATTGTACCAAACGAATTCACCCATAACAAGCGCTGACGGCCAGACATAACACCCATACGCTGCATCAAGGACCTATAATATAAATGTAAATTTCAATTGCATAATATAACGCTAAATACTCACCTCTTCAATTAAAATATGCGTCTCCTCTGTGTCTATGTCGCTTGAGAAAGAAATGCGTTTTATTCTATAATAGTTTTAGTATTTTAAATTATAAACTGAATAATACAATACGTTTTTATGGGTTTGCTCATAGTATGTCAAGGTTTGTGATTATAAAAATCAAATAAAAGCAATATTGACGCTTTTGTTGGTTTAAAAGTATTGCTTGTAACAGTCGCTTGAATTTTGGAAGCCAGGTCCTCGGTGAATATGGTCCTTAAACTGTCGTATAAAATTATACCATTGCAATATACTTTTTTGAAACACAAAAAAATCCGTTAAAATATGCATTAATGTGATATAACGAATTGCTTGGTAAAAATTAGGAAAGAATATTTCGCAAATTTTTACTTTGAATGCATTATTTAAAATGAAATACAAGCGTGCTGTAGTCAATATTAGTAAGATAGACCAATGCCAGGAAGATAAAACCAACACTTGATCTTCGTGCGGATCCAACATATGATGGTATTTTTGACATCAAGCCCAAACAAAAAAAAACATAATATGAAAATTTACCAGGTTTAAGCGAATCTGATGCTACGATACGTCTTGAAATACTAAATTGCAAGTTGACAGCGCACAAATCGAGTTACTTTGTAGCAAATTTCCACAAAATACAATTCATTAAATTAAATGTATCAGTAAACAGTTCTAATACTACCAATACTCAACATATATCTTCTGTTGATTGTTTAACGTCGCCACAGGATTTTAAAAGTGCACAATTTTATGCTACTTAATCGTTTGTTTCTTTACCAACTTTAAATAGTTTTGAGACTGTAGTACTCCTAATCAAGCGTCTTATTTGCATGAGAACACATACGCTAATGTCAAAAGTTCTTGGAAACTTCTGGCATTAGTAAATTCCATGAAGCCATCTAGAATTACAAAAATTGCTAAATTAGAGGTTGCTTTAGCCAAACTATTAAATCGAATTAACCCTTTTTATGCCATATATTTTACATTAAAATATTCATCAACAGATTTCATTTCCATCACCTCGCTTGATTCTAGCTGCATTTTTGGTATCTTACTGATACATAATACACACAAAATATTTTGAAAATATCCTATCCAAATGAAGAGTACCATTAAACCTGCTTAAATTAACGAGGCCGGTGATAATAAATTGCCCATTAATATTGTGCAAAGATTCAAGCGTTTCAAGGCTATTTTGAATTTTGATTATACCGCAAAGTTACGTGAAATTGATTATATTCTTCATGCTGTAGAGCGTTACACACAGCTTTTTAATAAGTTAAAAAGCAGGTGTCGCTATCTTATTCTTCAAACAGTAATTTAATAAATACTAAAATTTTAATTATAAACTTAGTTACAGTCAAACCTCGATATAACGTCCCTCAATATAACGGAAACCTCGATATAAAGGAGGTTTTTGTATCCACCAAAGACTGGTGGACAAATTTTACAGCTTAAAATCTCTTATTTCGAATTTATATTTAAGAGAGCTTTTTCTTTCCACATGACCCTTATTTTTTTATAATATTATTGGCCCCAAAATTAAAAAAAGAACAGTTTTAGGTACAAATTTTTTTTACTAGATGTAAATACTAAAAATATTTTCTAATCTTTTGAGAAAAACCCATTTAATGTAATTTGATTGCATCTGCATTGTATTACGGGTTTTTTTTATATCGTAAGTAGAAATCTACCATATCTTTAAGTATTTTGAAATCTTCATTATTTGTAGCAACAAAACTTGAAGTAACAACATAGCCTAAACTTGCTAGAATTTTTCTCCATGTACAGGAATAACTGATTTATCGAGACTTGTTTAAAATAAATTCAACGTAAAAAGTACCGTTTATTATGAGCTTATAGAGAGGGTTTATATACTAATTAGATGAGTGGATTAAATGTGAATAATAGTGTAATTAGAATAAACATATGGATATTGTGTGAATATAATAGAATCATGATATGCTTCTATAGTCCCATAGTAGCATGATGATAACCGCATGGAATGTAGCATTGTATGATTTGCATGTCAAACATCATGGTTTGACAAATACTCTAAACTGGTAATTCGGTAATTCCTAATTCTGATAGATCA
>JAEPRC010000372.1:19796-42031 GCA_016758945.1 Mucor plumbeus
AGTCCCATAGTAGCATGATGATAACCGCATGGAATGTAGCATTGTATGATTTGCATGTCAAACATCATGGTTTGACAAATACTCTAAACTGGTAATTCGGTAATTCCTAATTCTGATAGATCAATAACATTGTTTTTTTCTTCCATATCGTCAATTTCATCATTACCATCATGGATCAAGGATGTGGTGTGATTATTTAAGATGTCTTCATTCCTTTCTTAAAATTGAAGTTGATCTGTGTTTTAAAATTGATTTAATAAGGGAGGCCCTCAATATAAAAAGAAACCACGGGCGCCCTTAAATTGAGGTTCGACTGTAGTACGATTAAGTTGCGTAAGTCTATATTGAAAATACAATTTAATGGTATGTCAAAAGTGGATTGATTTAACTTTACTGTAATGATTCACATTATATGACAACATATAAAATTGCATGAATTAGTTTCAGTTGGAAAAAGATACATATAAATACTTGGACGTCAAAACAGATATATGGAACTTTAGTGAAAATATCTGTTCTCAAACATCCCGTTCACATCCCCATTTCCTATTATCTTTTACTTAAATAAATTATACTAAATCACTACACAATTATTATAAATACTTACTTGTCTCCATATTATTTACATTTAATATATAGATATATAGTAAGTATAGACCATATAATAATTGTAACAATTAGAGTAACACCAATCACTACCTCTTAGTACATCGTTCTAACCAACTATTACTCCGTTGGCTTCCAGATAATTGTACTTCTTACATTTACATTGATTAACTTTTCGGTCAATATCTGAGATTCTCTCACATAAGCGCATCAATGACCCTATGAGCCTATTGACCATCTCATTTGAGCCCATGGATGTGCTCTGAGAGCATACAGGAGGTCAGAGTGTGTATGTTAGAATACTTTCTACATCGTTGCCCTAAAGATTGCATCAGAAACCCCCTTCAAAGAGCAAATTTACTACATATCAGGCTCAAATTACGGGACCTGAATTATCAAACTCCGTTTTATGCGGACTATATCTTAAAATACCAAGAAAATTACCACAAAATTCACTTTTTTATTGATAACTCTTGCAATTTTGAAGTAATCTCAAAGAGCAGTATTTTAAAACAAATATATAAAGAAGAAAAATAATTCTAGCAAAAATTCCAATCTAGCTCATATATTATTTATAAAGCTATTTCCATTAAAAGCATACAAAACGCAGCTTTGATGGACTATAACTCGAGATAGCAGCCGTTTAATCATATACTTAATTAGCCAAAAATAATTCTTTTATTTAGTTTTATTTCATTTTATTATAAAATTAATCTCGAAAAAAACATCATTTTCTCCTTGTATACCCTCATCCAAAATTTGACTTTTTCGAAGAAAGCTAATAACTCTATGAAAAATAGAGCTAGAGTAACAAATAATATCTCAAATAATAGGTATTTTTTTACAATATTTTTCTATAGCACTAACTTTAAAACTTAACTATAAAGTTGTTTTTAAAATTACTAAAAACTGCTTTATATGCTTGTGAAAAAATGAAAATAAAAACACTTGTAAAATAATATATAAGATGTTGTTTATTCGTTTTAAAAATAAGATAAGATTATTCATGACTAACTGGAATACTTTGCTATTTATATTAATTGTCTAAACTACAGGAATGGGGAAAATACAAGAGATGGATCATTGATGTTGACCAATGAATGACTAGAAAGATTAATTGAATGAGTTGATGGATAATGTAGATTGGAAAGTAGAACAGTTATTGGTTCTTTGTGAATATAAAAATTTAAGGACTTGCTTAATAAACATAATAAAAATTTATGGACTTCTTTATTAACAAGTTCATTGATTATCTCTTTCTATATAATTGATGATGTTGTACAAGATGTCAACTTTATTTACACGAGATTGACATTTAAATTGTGATTCAAAATATATAAATTTTTACTATAGTAACAATTGCTGTTCTATGACAATGCTTTTGCTTTTTTTGCAAAAATTTTGGTGAGACACGCTTTCAATAAATATACTAACAGATGCAAAATTAAATTTTATGTTGAGGTTACTTAATAAAGTTAGCCAGGTTATTTTACATGTTTGCTGTCAATTTTGCATTTTAAAAATTTAGGATCGTTTTTATCCAATTTTTTCGTCATCAGAAAATTTTGGATTTAAACTGCCGCTACACATGAGATATTGTATGAAAGTTCAAACAAAATTCGCGGAACTTATTATTTTTTGCAATGCAATGGTATGTAGGGGATGTTTAAATTAGAAAATATAGTACTGTAGTTGTAAATGGAACAACTCATCATTGTAAATTGAAGCAGGGTAGTAAAATAGTTTTGTTCAATTCAAATACTTTAATTGGATTTAAAAAAGTTTCTTGTATATTTATGAGGAATAAGGAATTACATTATTTATTAAATTCAAGGAGAAAAAATTCTTTGAACATCTCGTTATTTGTGGTTTTTATCATTTTAATCATGCAATATGTTGCATGATGGCAAAGATGAATTTCATTAAATTTACACAATAACATTTTTTACCTCTCTCAAATATTAGACTAAATACAAATATACTACTACAATCCAAAAGAAAATTAACATTTTCTCAAATTGTTAATGTGTATATGTATTATTGTGAATTAGTTGATTTGATAGTGAGAACTAATTAAAAAAAATTATAAAGCGATAATAAGTCAACTAGAATATTGTTTCCTTTATTATCTAATAAAAAAAAAACTGAAGAACTCTCTTACTGTACCAAGAGTTATTCTTTATATACATTTCATTCTATTCTATTTTAATATTATTTGCCTAGCACAAATAATGATCTATACACCTGTTTGTTCGTTGTATATTTTCTATATAATTTAGTCTATTGCTTAACTCTATCTATATTGTTTATAGTGGTTTTATATCGATGGTAATTTAAATTTCGTTCTATATCGGTAATTGTTTATTCCATATTGAGTTTCTCTTTTTATTTGTTATCAGATGAAACCGAGATCATGATGTGCCTTAACCACAATTATAATGAAACATACTTTGTCACGCCTTTTTATAAAAGGGATTGCTTTCATATGTATAACAGCGGCAAACACTTTACAATAATTACATGTTACGGGAATCAATTTTAATAGTTGTTAGACTATATTAATAGGTAAAATTGCATTGAAAACAAAGACGATAATAGTAATGTTATTAATTGTAATTAACAACAAATTATATTCATTCTATAAGTACAATATGTAAAAGGGACAAAAAAAAAGACAACGGTGTAAGGTAAGCTTTAATTGAGTGAGATGTCTGCTACGTGCATACGTGCATAATAGACAATTTATTTTTTGGCTTGGTGATATAAAGTTGTATTTAGATATACAGTCAAACATCGATATAAGGTCCCTCAATATAACCAAAACCTCAATATAAAGGAAGTTTTTGTATCATCATGGATTAAGGATGTGGTGTGATTATCTAAGATGCCTTCATCCTTCATTCTTTTCTTAAAATTGAAGTTGATCTGTGTTTTAAATTTGATTTAAGGGAGGTCCTAGATGTAAAGATCTTTTTAAAAGAAACCACGAGTAGTGCCCTTAAATTGAGGTTTGACTGTACAGCTGTAGTATATAATTTACAAATTTCAGCTTATTTGAATTGATAGTCATTGAATAAAAGGATTTTTCCAACTGCTTTATTTTTTTTGAGCAGAGGATAAAAGGAAACTTTGAAACTTATGTTAAACTCCTTCAAAAACAACTGTAAGCTAATAGGTTCAAGTATACTATTTTACTATATACATATTTTTTACCAAGCATCTCGAGCAAGTTCAAATTTAATTTCAAACCATTATTATTTAATTTTATAAAAATTTTCAAAAAATACTTGGAACAACTCATATAAATAATTGAAGTAGGGACGTTGTCAAGCTGAGATTTACTTAATAGATTTGGCTGGTAAAACCCGGCTTAATAACAATGCTAAATTGAAGAAAGTAGTAGGCCATTTTATTTTACCTTTTTTCTTCTTACAACAGCTCAGGAACTGTTGTTTGCCACCAAGTGTCATACTTTACTGCCTTATACTGTACAACAATTAATATATTTTATAATTCATTACCCTGTTATATCAGAAGATTCTAACGTCAAGAATAACCTGCTGAAAAATACGTTTGTTGATTAATCCACTAATGCTTCATATTTATACGTTTTTTAACTAGTTATATGATTATCAATATAATCGTATGGATAATGATTTATCGAGACTAGTTTAAAAAATAAATTCAACGTAAAAAGTACCGTTTTATTATGAGCTTATAGAGAGGGTTTATATACTAATTAGATGAGTAGATTAAATGTGAATAATAGTATAATTAGAATAAACATATGGATATTGTGTGAATATAATAGAATCATGCTTCTATAGTCCCATAGTAGCATGATGATAACCGCATGGAATGTAGCATTGTATGATTTGCATGTCAAACACCATGGTTTGACAAATACTCTAAACTGGTAATTCGGTAATTCCTAATTCTGATAGATCAGATAATATACGTTGGGTATAAAGTAGTATCAATATAAGATGGGAGAAATTATACATCATGGAATATATGAGATTGGGGGTAATTAGGGATATATCTACGTGTAGTTTAGATGCTAAGATTTCCTTTCTTTGTTATTTCTAATTATTAATATTAGTATGTTTGTTGATATTTATTATTAATGCTGATGGTTTGGCATGACATTTTTTAGTATTTGTTACTAGATGTCATCTTATGTTGAGTTTCAATGATTGATGCTGGGTTGCTGGGTTGTAGTAGTTATTCCTGATTTTATTATTAGATTATTAACTGATCATACCTCATACCCATTGCTGATTATTACTTAAAGCATTAAAGAATAAGTCCGGATGTGAATATAGTAAAAAAACTTCTAGCTTACTATTTATCAAGCAATTAACCAGACCGTTAGACCACTTATAAATCATGGCAATGTATTCTTTAGTCACAACGCTTAACGGTTAATCAATCAAGTACTGTATCCCTATATCGGACTAAAGAAATTGTCTTTTGAGGATATTTCTTCGAAAAATTAATATTGTTAAACGACCTAAATTGCGTCTGATAAAGCTCAATGAGGTCTATAAAATAAATAAGATATAATTACTGCTCAATTTAACAAATTTTTTGAAATCTACTACAAACGGTAAAAAAAAGAAGTAAAAAAAAAGGGCTCAGGTTTTTCTGTATATAAGTATGCTATAGGATACTTCAAAACAATTAAGGCTAATTATTAAAAACTGTTAGTATAGCTTAATTAGCTGCATAGATATAAAGCCTCAAATTTCTCAACTGTCAACAGTGAATTATCGGTAAAAAATCTGAAACACAAGTATTAAAAAAGTTATATCAACTGTTGGAGATAAGATATCTTTGGACATACATTTTTGAATTAAACTTGAAATTCTGGAGCACATATATGTATTTTTATGTTGTTGTCTATTCAAAAAAAAAAAAAAGAAAAAAAATGAGTAGAATTGAAAAGTCAGGTCCGCTTTTTAAGGCAAAAGCAGTGGATTTTACGTGTTTTTAATCCTTTCATGAAACATAAAATATTTTAGAGACTAGTAGTATAACGCAAACAATTTATATCTATTTAGTAATGTCTAAAGTATATACTATTGTAATGGGAGCTCATTTAAAATTCTATTCACTGAGAACGAGTCTGTTTGCTGCCTAATGAGTGTTAATAACAGCTAGATACGTTACTTGTCAACATAAACAACAAATAATATTGAGGCAACTCGTCAGCTTTTTAAATACCAAAAATTAGTATTTGGTAGCCAAATAATCTATGAAATGTTCTTACATTATATACTCGCTATTTACGGTAATACAGATAAATTTGAAACTTTCATGTATTAAGCGTAATTCTTTAATCCTAATTGGTTTCAATTATTAACGAAAAAATAAAAGAGCAAGTGCGCTATAAAGTGAGTTGTGTATCATTGTTAATTTTATCACTTATAAACGCTTCATATATAAATTATCAGCTGACAATATTTTCTTGTACGCGATCATATCTCTGAAGTTCTTTATTTTTCTCTTCACATGATAAATTGAAAAAAATAACTACTCTGAAACGCATAATACAGTAACTCTATTACACCCCTTAAAAAAAGTGGCTTTTGAGTAGCTGTGAAAAAAGCGTTTTAAGTTTTATCTTTTATTCATGCCTTTTCATGGTAATTAGATCAAAAATGAAACTGAGAGATAGACTCAAGCAAAATGTAATTGAACCCAAGAAAAAGGGATCAGCAGCTGATTTCAGTTCTAATACAGCAAGAGAATTAACAATAAACAATGCAAAGATCATGAAGGATTACCCTTCATTCAACGAATCTCGTTTTAAAATGGAAGAAAATCACAAGGTTACTGTAAAGATTAAAAGCGACCAGAATCTAAATATCAGAAGCTTGGAAAGTCCTAGCCAGGATGATAAAAATGCTCTGAAAAAGGTTGATTCCATTGACTTTAAAGTAAAGTTAGAATCTACAACAAACTTTAGAGCACCATCAAACATATCTTCAGGTATACAATAAATTAGACTTTAAATAAATAAGCATTCGTTAAATAAACTGAAAATGTAGATAAGCCTTCTTTACCACCCAATACAGACTATTTTTATTACTATTGTATTATGTGCAAAAAGAAAATGACTGATTTAAAATCAGTAATAGATCATCTTAAATCAACCCACAGTATCAAATACCAGAGAATGTCCATAAAGCATATCGATTTGGAACCAGAAATTAATGATCCCAATTTTTATTGTCAAACTTGTGAAACTATATTCCCATCAAAACCTTCTTATCGAAGTCATTTATCCAAAATTCATTATATGCGTTTCAGGAGATACAAGAGGCGCCGTACTGTCCCGGATCCAAACAGTCCAAATCATTATTGCCGAGCATGCAATTACACATATCCGAGCAAAGAAACATATCACTTGCATTTAAAATCGGCTCATGAGATGGAATTGCCCTCATTATATTCCAGAAAGAATCCGAATACTTTTTCTGATTGGACTAACCCAGACTTTTATTGTGCATCTTGCAATTTTACCTATAAATCCAAGAATTCGTTCTTGGGTCATTACGAAAAGATTCATGATATAAAAAGCCCCCGGAAACTTTCAACAACTTTTTTTCCTGTCCCAAATGACACTAAAAATTACTGCAAAATATGCAATATTACTTATAAACACAAATCACACTACAAAGAACACTGCCATCATCTACATGGCATAACGTTTGAGAGAGTATTTGCAAATCCTGATGCTACTCCTGATTTTTCTGATCCTAATAATTATTGTAAAACTTGCGACAGAAAGTATTGTACTAAAGCTGTTTATAAAAAGCACCTAATTTCCCTGCATAATTTTTTTTTTCCAATCGTAAATCCAAAAAGGGTCGACAATATACCTGTTGTTGATGATCCCAGTTTTAACTGTCATGCTTGTGACAAGACATTATCTTCAAAAGGCTGTTTCAAGAAGCATCTATTGGCAATTCATTCAATAGGCGAGTTGATTCAAAACGATGATGATAGTTTGGAACCTGAAATTGACAATCCTAACTTTTACTGTTGCGTTTGTAATTGGAGATACAGATCTTTAAGCTACTATCGGGAACATCTTCGTGGAACCCACAGAATGGTTTTACCACCTTTGGCATCTTGCTCTTCTGATTCTGACTCCTTTCCTAGCAGTATTGATCCTGATTTGTATTGCCATGATTGTAAACTAAGATATAATTCATATAAATATTATCGTCGTCATTGCAGAGTAGCTCATATAAAGATATCTGATGATGCTGTGAAACTTGCTACAACTTCTGATTTTTACTGTGCAAAATGTAATCGATATTATTCGACAAAGGGTTCACTTAAGCTACATCTAAAGAGGTTTCACAATCGCATTATGTAATAGCAACACAAAAAGAAATTTCATATCGAACAACATTTGAAAAGAATGAACGAAGAATATTATGTAATTGTCTATTAAAAAAAAAAACTAGTATTATATATTTTAACTGTTTCCATCATTTAACTCATGAAAATACAAACCATAACTTTCAAATAAAAGTTTAGCTGACCAGTAAATATTGCTATGCTTATGTGATTAATAGAGACAGTATTTATGATACTTCAGCATGTAATATACTTTCTACAGCACTGATTATCGCAAATTCCATAACAAATCAAAAGCTTTACCATATTTTTCTATTTTCTACTATTATATAAGATAAATTGAGTGATATATATGTATATAGCACATCGCTTTTATAGCATCTATTGCTGTAAAGTAATCTATTTCAAATCGATTTTCAAAAGCTTGGATACGTAATGGCTTCTTTCAATAAGTTGAACGAGCAGTATTCAAAGAATTTACCTAGCTTGTATTTAATAGATTTTGAAATACTTTTGAACTTTTAATGCATTTTTTTGAATGCTATTTTACATGATGATATTTTTTGTTCTGTTGATATAACCAAAAAAAAAAAAAAAAAAAAAAAAAAAAAAAAAAAAAAAAAACTCAATCAATGGTAATGATATCAAAAATGTTACATCTACTAAAGCTGAAATCAAGCAAGAAGTCAAGACAAAGTCCTAGACATTATTAAATGCAATTTCAGGTATATATATGGTAATAATCAAGTAAAATATATATTTGTTGATACATCGTAAAGGCAGATAAATTCGGCAATACAAGCAGTAGAAATTGTTATTATCGATGTCGAGTATATAATGAGGTACGAAGTAAATTTTCATCATTAATTAAACACCTTAAATCGATTCATAACGTCAATATAGAGGAATATTCATACAGCATTTTGATTTGGAGCCAAATATTCATGTTTTTACAAACTACTGACAATATTGTGAGATAACATTTCCATCTTCAAGTTGTACTCTGTGGTGTTGAAACTAAAGAGAGGCAGACAACGAGCTAATGTTACTTCTAAATCTGATGAGCCCAGATATAATTTTATTTATGTAATTGTATCTATTCAAACAGATATAACTATCGCGCCCGTTTAAAAACAGTACACCATGGACTAAAACTAATGCCACTAAAAGGAAAAGACTTAATAAAAATCCCAGTATTATTATTGAATAGAATAACTGAAGATTATTTTGCTTTTAAAATGGCCTTACAAATGATTGTATTCTTTTTTTTTTTTCTACTTACATACAAGAAAGATTATGAGGATTAGAGGGTATTTTCATGACGGCAATACTTAATTTTTGATTTGGATATCTTGATTAAGTACCTTGTGTAACTAGCTTGAAACGCATAGCACAGCAGGCTACACACCCTTTCACAAAACAGGTGGCTTTTGTGTATAAAAGGTGTTTAAAGGCGCTTTATCTTTACTTTTGTGTTTCCAAGATAATTGAGTAACTACAATGGAACCTAGAAATAAGCTCAGGCAAGCTGTAATTGGCCCTAAGCGAGAAGTATCTGCAATTGACTTTAGTCTTGACACAGCAAGGGCACCTTTCTTAAACGATGAAAATACCACGAAAGACCAATTATCACGGAATGGCTCTTGTTTCAATGCGAAAGAAGGAGAAGAAGTGTTTAATGTTGATTTTATTAAAAATCTTAAAGACAACCCAAAGTTGAAAATTAAGAACTTGAAAAGTCCTAGCCAGACTCATAAAAATGCTTTGGAAAAGGTTGATTCCACTGCTATTAAAAGGAAACCAGAAGCTTCGGCCAGATTTAAAACATCAGCATATATATCTTCAAGTATATTATGCATTAGGCTTTAATATAGTTAATCATATACTAATTATATTACAAATACAGGTAAACCTTTTATGCTTAGTAACAATGACTACTATCTTTATTTTTGCGCTATGTGCAAAGAAGAAATGAGTGATTTAAAA
This sequence comes from Mucor plumbeus, assembly GCA_016758945.1. Lineage (NCBI taxonomy): Eukaryota > Fungi > Mucoromycota > Mucoromycetes > Mucorales > Mucoraceae > Mucor > Mucor plumbeus. The sequence goes on from JAEPRC010000372.1 coordinate 29,763, forward strand.
TCAATAATAGCCCATCGATATTTAGTCCATAATATCATTAGCCGAAAAAGTTCCGTAAAGAATAGCGATTTGGAGCCTGACGTCAATGATCCCAATCATCATTGTCAAGCTTGTGAAAAGACATATCGATCAAAATTATGTTATCGACATCATTTATACAAGTCTCATTATATTCGTTTGACAAAATATAGAACAAAGAATAACGTTGTTCCAGATCCACACAATCCAAACTTTCATTGTCGTTCATGTGACTACATATATCAAACCAGAATAAAGTACGTTGCACATTTGCAAAGATACCATAAAATGAAACTCTCAATATTCCCCAAAGAGAAACCAAATATTCTTCCTGATTGGAATAATCCAGGCTTTCATTGTGCACCTTGCAATTCCACCTACAAATCAAAAACTTCTTTTCGATGTCATTGCATAAGTAAGCACAACATGAATAAACCCAAAGAGACTTCAACAAATGAATTTTATTCTCTAAATGACGCCAAAAATCACTGCGAAATTTGCAATATTACTTATAAACGCATATCACACTACAAAGAACATTGTCGTCATCTACATGGCATAAATATTGAGGAAGTATTCGCAAATCCTGATGCTACCCCAGATTCTTCTGATCCTAATAATTATTGTAAGACTTGTAACAGAACATATAGTACTAAAGCTATTTATAAAAAACATCTAGTTTCCCAACATAAAATCCTTTTTCCAATCGTAAACAAGAGAAGCGTCGACAATAAATCCATTGTTGGTGATCCCAGTTATTACTGTCGTGCTTGTGACAAGACATTATCTTCAAAAGGCTGTTTCAAGAAGCATCTATTGGCAATTCATTCAATAGGCGAGTTGATTCAAAACGATGATGATAGCTTGAAACCTGAAATTGACAATCCTAACTTTTACTGTTGCGTTTGTAATTGGAGATACAGATCTTTAAGCTACTATCGGGAACATCTTCGTGGAACCCACAGAATGGTTTTACCGCCTTTGTCATCTTGCTCTTCTGATTTCGACTCCTTTCCTAGCAGCATTGATCCTGATTTGTATTGCCATGATTGTAAACTAAGATATAATTCATATAAATATTATCGTCGCCATTGCAGAGTAATTCATGAAAAGGTATTTGATGATGATGTGAAGCCTGTTAGAAATCCTAATTTTTACTGTGCAAAATGTAATCGCTATTATTCGACAAGGGGTTCACTTAAGCTACATCTAAAGAAGTTTCATAATCTCATCATGGAGTAATGACACAAAAATAGGATAACGAGCAACAATATTTAACTGTCTACATGGAAATTACCAAAAAAAAAAAAAAAAAAAAAAAAAAAATTGTTAGTATTATATATTGTAACGGCTTTCTTATTTAATTTATGATAAAACCGGCAATTATTTCAAATAAAAATCTAGTTAACCAGTAAAAATTGTTACTTTTGCGATTGATAAAGACAATACTTATGATCTGTGAGCATCTAATACACTTTTTATAGTGTCGATTTTTGTAAATTCCATAACAAAATTAAAAGCTTCACTGTAGTTTTTTATTTTCTACAATCGTACGAGACGAATTGGGCAATAAATTCAGTGCATCCCGCTTAAAGCATCCATTGTCGTATAGTAATATAACTTGAATCAATTTTGAAAACTTTGATATATGATGACTTCTTTCACTAAGATGGATATGCAATATTCAAAGAATTTATTTAGCATGTATTCCTCATATTTTGAAATAATACCAAATTTTATAACCCATTTCTAAGTACTATGTTGTATGCTGATTTTTTGTTTTGTTGATATATGCAAAAAAAAAAAAAAAAAAAAAAAAAAAGCATAGTATGGTGAATTATCTCTAATTTTTGATTTACATATTTTAAAATAAAAATTAGTTATGCCTCCTTTCTTCGATCTAGGCGGCTTACAGAAAGTTATGAAAAGATGCTTCTATCGTCCACGTTTTGAATTTTGTTTGCTAGGCTATATAAAATGAAGTTAAGAACCTGAACCAAAAATGTAATTAGCATCAATCCAGAGAAACCAACTGTTGTTTTCACTCTTGTTACAGTAATACCATCTTCATTATAAAACATTACTATTTCAAACTACCACTATTGTGATTTCAACCTAGAAGAAGCGGACTCGATTGACGACAAGCTTGTTGAAAAAACCCCCCCCCCCAAAATCTTCAAATTCAAGCAAATAATATATTAGAAGAAACTAGCGATGATGTCGAAAATATTGCATCTATTTTAATTATAATTAATCAAGAAATTACAGTGAAACCTAAGACGTTATTAAGCAACAAATCTGGTATATATATACAGTATACATCAATAATTATGCAAAATCTATATTTATCAATGCATTGCAATTGCAGATGAATCCTACGACGCAAGCGAAAAAAAATTACTACTATTGATGCCAAAAATGTAACGAAAGAAAAAGGAAGTTCATACCATTAGTAAAGCATTCTGAATTTGTTGATAACCTCAAATATAGAGGAAAATCCATAACGCATTTTGATTTGGAGCCAGATGTTTATAATGTTAAAAACTATTGTCAACCTTGAAAAAAGAACTAACGTTTAAGCAACCACTTATAACACCTTAAATTAGTTTATTGTATTATTTTGAAAGTAACGAGAAGTGAAACAGAAATGGTACTATTCCTGATGGTCTCAACTTTCAATGCAGTTCATGTGGTTATACATATTCAAATGAGTACTCATATCGCCATTATTTACAATTCAAGCGCAAAATAAACCTAGTTCCAATATTTGAAAAAGGCTACAAGATAAAAACTTATGGCGTTTTTCTGAATGGAAAATTAATAGAATTACTGTAGATTTTGTGAGTACGCATTCAAATATAAATCTTTTATTATACAAACTGTAAATTTGTTCATCATATGCCAGCACTCACCTCATACTATTATAATAACCGACAAAAAATAGGGGATTTATTAGAGGCGATATTTGCATTTGGCCGTCAAAATATCGGCTCGGTCCATCTTTTTGATGGATTAGTCCATCTTTTTAGATATTTGCTGCTTTTTCGATTTATGTAGCATTAAATACATTAAAAATGCAGTTTTTAAAATTTTATGAATGCAAAGGATCCGTATATATATATATATATATATATATAGAATTTTTTTTTTTTTTTTTTTTTTTATTATAGTATATTTTCCTCATATAAGCAGTTGTATATATTATCCCCTAATTTTTTAAAATGATGGACTAGTCCATCAAAAAGATGGAACGTCCGTCAGAATTACGGGAAAAAAATCAAAAATTAGTGGTGATTTTCCGTTATTTTTGAGGGCTATTGGGTTATTACTGTAGTCAATTATTGAAGTAAGCCACTGTGACAATCTACATCTTGCCATGTGAAGAGAGGGACAGGTTAACTTGAACGAGGAACTAAACGATAATTATTTTTATTTGTTTGCAATGTATCAAGATGTGTATTACCTTATCTAGTATCCAGCAATATTTACAGGTCTCCAATCTTACGTAGAGAGTATATAAATGTTGATATCCAGTTATACTATTTCCACGTCAACTGAGCTTATTTACTTCTGTATTTTTTTTTTTTTTTTTTTTTGGATTGTTTATATATATATATACCATATAGATTTGAATGTTATTTTTTATTACTCAAATGAAGTAATATACTCAATTGATTATTTGATTATGGAGGATGATAAAGTTTTCAGTTTTAATATAACAGTACTATAAAAGATGGAAAGTTTTATATAATAAATGTAACAAGAATATGACATTGTATTTGTGTTTATCGGCTATTGATACTGTTAGAGAATTAAAGGTTCCACTTCTCTCTCTCTCTCTCTCTCTCTCTCTCTCTCTCTCTCTCTCTCTCTCTCTCTGATCTCCCATAAAGTCTTTTAATATATGAGTATTGAGCGCTGTAAAACAGATTTCTGAATGGTTCTTATGATTTTTCATATGAGAATGATGAACTGAAATTATAATAAAACGTAAAATCTTATCTGCTAATGAAATTGGCACAAGTAAATTTACTCAGTTTATTTGACTTATATTTCCTTTTCTTTTCATAAACATCTTTATTTTTTATTAAAATCAAGATGGGTTCTACTCCTTTGCATAAAATGAAAGCATATAGATTTGCACCAATATATTCTAAAAAAATACTATAAGACAACTGATAAGGTTACTAAAGCCCAAACAAAACGACTCGATATATTGATGAGAGAGCGTTTCCAACAACAACAACAGCAACAACAACAACAAAGAAATGAGCAAGATGAAGAATTGCTTGCTATCCTCAATAATGAGAGAAATGCTCGCACAAAAGAGTATATTGCTCATATGAAAAAAAATAAGAAATGAAGCAAAACGCAAGGAGCATTTAGAATTAAAAAGGAAAACAAAGAAAAACAAAAAAAAGCTCGTGTAGAAGAACTCCATAGAAAAACAGAAATTTTATGGAAAAAAAATGGTGAAGATTGCATAGGATGGTATCATTCATCATTTGAGTTCAATGAAACTTCGGCCCATTATTTGACCAAACCAGAGGAGCTCGCAAAATCAAACTGTAACTGAAAAATTCACCAAAAACGTTGATTTGTACATGACACACTGTGAGTGTTATATATGGGTACACTTGGGCCATTCTTTAATATATTACTTTGGTAAGACATGAACAAGTAATAATTGAATTTTGCAATTGTCGTAGTTTGGTTGAAACTCTGATGAAGATGCAAATGATGCCTTCTTCCGCTCAAACGCCTAGAACAGCTATTCATTTTGGTTTGCTTGATTACCTTCATCTGCTTAAAATGCAATGCCAAGTATCAAGTCATGGCTTTACAGATGTTACCAATAAAAGCATCAAGATGTCTCAGCCTGAAGTAAAAAATGTAAGTAACTTTCCATGCTAAATCTGTATGCAGTGAAGTATAACATTTTATAAATCATAGTTTCGTCCACTGAGCAAGAATATTCTTAGTCGCTGTTATTTTTTTTACAGACGTTTGGTTAATCATGCAAATGATACAATCAATCATATATATCAATTAAAAACTGCCGAATGTTACTCTTGTGTAAGAAAGTCATTACTAAGTAAATATGTAAGATGTATATTAGGTTTATTAATATCAATTACTCAGGATAATTCAAAAAAAAAAGATTTCTGTAAGCTTAGATGGAAATTTTCAATTGAAAAGAAAGATTGATAAAACATCCTCTGCTGCTTCTTCTTCTTCTAATTTTGCCTATGCTACAACTGCATCTACTCTGGCCATTGCTACTAACCCTACTTCTTCTGATTCCAAAGGTAAAGCTAACCTTTTCTTACCAGCAAAATCAGAACTTTGTCTTTGGGGAACCAAAGAAGAAGTAGATAAATATGATTATCCTGATGCAGCGGATAAAGATAACGTAAATATAATACTTAATTGACAAATGCGAAATTAGGAAATGCCAACTAACTAATATGCAAGTGTATGATCAACGAGCTAGACAGTGAATTTAAGGCTGCAAGTGAAAGAAACAGAACCATGTACTCCCGCTATGATGAAAACGGAGTGTTTGCGATGGCTTGTTCTCGACATGGTATACCTCTTAGATTATACAACATTTATAAAGGCGAAGGGTAAATATAAAAAACGAGCACATTATTAAAAGGTTTTCTAAGATTAAATATAGTCGAAAATATGCTCTTGCATCTATTGGGCATGTTCTATCAACTCGTACTAGTAAGCAGCCACTCACCATTATGTATGATATTGCATGTTTATGCAAAACAAGACTAGAGGTAACTTACATATAGCATTGTTGGTATATAATGTATATAAATTAATCTGCCTTTTTTTTTCAAGTCTGCTTTTCCTGTGCTGAAAGATGAGAATACCTTATATGGGATTCCCATTTTTCATGCTTACGCACATAATATAAATTGCCAGTTTCAATTTAATCCAAGATATGTAGCTGGTTTTGGCTTAACTGATGGTGAGGTACGTACGATAGGTTAAATGTCAAAATCTACATAGCTCTCAAAACACACATTACAATTCCATTTAGGGAATGGAGAGATTTTGAAGTTTTGTTAATGGCTTTGTGTCCATGACAAGAAGCATGACAAAACAAAATCGACAACTCTTGCTCACAGATGCAGTATCTTTTTTTTAGAGATAACAAAATGGAAGAAATTCGTATGTTTAATTCAGTTGTGGTATTAAGGTTTTGACCATTAATATTAATTTGATTTTAAATAGCCAACTTAATCAAAAAAAAATACAAACGCTGCCAAGAACAGTTGTTGTTATTGGAGATGACTGAAGAAACCATTACGGATCTTAGAAGTCAGTGGCAGAAGAAGGTGGAGTTGCTGTCTTTCCCAAACAACATCAAAAAAATGCCTGCTGTTGTCATTGAACAACTGAATAATCAAGACCAAATTTATTTGTATCTTGATTTAATTTCTCAATATATTGCTTTTGGTTTGTGGTAAGATCTTTACTTTTTGTACATGAACATTATTTTAAACATCTTGCACCTGCTTTTGATTAGCCATACTCGCAGAAATGCATCAAAAAAAAATGAACTATTAAGAAATTGAAGCAATCCAAAATTTTGAATTCTCAAGACCCAGAAACCTCAATCACCCATTCCTCAGAATGTATAAGGACGTTGTCAATGACAACATCTCAAATGCATTCAAAAATTACTTTTTAGAATTAATCAAGTGCTGTTGCTTGTATGAAAGCAAGCACGAGAAATGCAAAGGTACTGCGAAAGCTGCTAAGATCAGCCTATCTTTAGATTCCTTCAGAAAAGGCGGAGTTGAAGCGCAATCATTGCTAAACAAACATCTAGAAGACAATTATGGTAAGGGTTTTTGAAGCAGTATATTAGGGCAGCTCTAAATTTTTCTTTTTAAGCAGAAGATAAATCAAAAAAAGCGATATTTAAAACATCAACAATTGATAGAGAAATTGCTGATCAGAAAGTTGATGTTGATCAATATTTAAAAAATACAAAAGAGATGGTAAATTTCCATTTGTTCAATCAAACATTTGAAGAGATAGAAATGCTTGTTGTAAGTATTTTTTTAAAGAAAGATAGATGTATATCGCATTAATTATTTAAATAGAATGATGCTGAACAATATATGAAAAATATTAGTTTTCAAATCAGCGGTCTTGAAGGAGCAATGAAATCCTTGAATAATCCTGGCCATTTGGTCTTAATAATAAAAAAAAAAAAACATAGCTATTATATTTGGTAGAAATACTAAATAGTTTACAAAAAAAAAAAAAATAAGGATGTAACAGCTTTCTCTATTAATGATGGTGATATCGATAATAATGCCAATGTTCCTCCAGATGTTTCTTCTTTTTCTTTTGATTCTGTTGACGCTGGAGATTTATTTGGTATTACTAGAAATATGGGCACTCTTTTTATTGAACCCGCTGCTCCTAACAAAAATATCGTTTCTGTTGATACCTAAATGAGTGATACACATCACCTTGTAGAGGTTAATGCTGAAGACGATAGCGATGATTATGAGCCGAACAGTTATTCAAGAAACACTGAAATAGAAGAAGAAGGTGATGACATAAATAATTTAGAAGACATTGTCTCTCACCACATCCTTCAAGATGATTAACTTTTTTTTCTCTTTCTCTTTTTTGTTTTTTTTCTTTTTTCTTCCTTCTTCTTTCTTTTCCTCTTTATGTAAAATAAATTAACAAACACCACTTTACTGCACACCTAAATGCTCCTCTACAATTAATGCAGCTATATTTTTATTTTAAGCCTGAATTAAGATGAACAGAAGGAGGGTAAAGCATACTTTGACGAGTGTCAGTAACAGTAATCAAGATTGCACGAGTCTCAAATTTATTTTTCATTGAGTATAAATAATTCTGAACAAATTCTAAAACTTTTGCATACGCAAAATGTTTAAGACCCTCTTCTTCTATATCAACGTTTCTGTTCGTTTTTCTTTTTTTAGTAATTATATTTATGTTTTTATACACGTTTTTTTCCTCTTGAGTCACATTTGGTCATTCTTCTGATAGCTTTGAAGGACCACTGAATTTGTAATTATCGCAAGATGCAAGATTGCCCACCTTTGACAGAATTAAACTTGTTCCAGCTTGATGGGGATCTAATGAAACTTGTTTTTGGTTTTTTGAACTTGACTGCAAGATGGTGCAAGTCTTCACAGTAGACATGTCCTGTCACTGAATCTGTTAATTAATGAAGGGGATGCGCTGGTTTTTATGCAATACTCATCAGTTTGTGCACTAATTGAAAGCATGAGTTATTTCAAATCAGGAGTCATTTCTTCTTCATTTAGTACAAATCTAATTTCTTCTTTATGGCTCATTTTTTATTTTAGATTAAAAGGCAAATTTTCTTAATAATTTTTTTTTTTTTTTTTTGAATTACATATCCAGTTTAACACATTGAAATTCATCGCATTACACACATAAAACATAAGACACAAATCAAGATTATTTGAAAATATAATGGAAAACAAAAAATTTAATCATCACTTTCTTCAAAAAAAAAAATTTCAATCTATCCTCTTTAAAACAGTGGAATTGCCTGTCATGAAATTCAGAAGTAAATGAAATAAAGTAAGAAATGCAGCCAGACATTTACTAAAATCAAAGCATACTCTATTCCCATCCATCCATGCCCTGTAAAGTTGAATCATGTGCAACGAAGGAGGCTCTTCAACTTGAGATGGAGGTATCATCTTCTTTTTAGAAAAGAAATGATACATAAAAAGATGTAAATGCTTCATTAGTACAAGTTTATCTTTATAGTTGCCTTCATTCAGCATCTCTTTTTTTTATCGCAGCTAGCATACAGGATCTGTAGCAGAGCTGCACGACAATATTTCGCTCCAAAAAAAAAGTACTTATTTTCCTCTTGAAGATTCTCAAGAGCTGCTTCAAAAGTGTACCACAGAAAACGCTTGATACCATGGGTCATGCAATAAATTCCTTTTTCTCTCGTTACGATTCTTGTAATATTTCTTTTGATCTATTTTTTGCTCCTTAGCATTAGCGATGGTAGCATCAGGGACTGTGGCATCAACAGAGATGAAATCATCAACAGCTTTGGAAATAGTATTGGCGGCGGTAATGGCTTTCATATTGAAATATTTGTTTTATAAAATGTAAACAAAAAAAGGTAATCAAAAATTGTTGCTGAGATTTACCAAGAAACCATCTCAAGTTGACAGTTGCTGTGATACAAGTTGCGCAATAATACCACATGTCTTTTCGTAAAGTGATTTATTTTTATACAATCAATCGCATGCACTAAGAAAAATGCCATACATTTCCTCGCTTTTAACAAATAACTTTACATTGTAAACCTTTTGATAGAATTAATTATTGATATATATGCTTTTAAAGGCGATATTGGTCTTAAATTGTGAGTTTTGATAGGATTTATTGTTAATATAAGCTTTTAAAAGAATATGAAATAGCATATTTAAGCCTTTTGATAGAGTATTTAACCTTTAACCTGATAAGTTATCCGTGTAAAAGGATAAATTTTAGAAAAATTTGAAACAATGTTCACTAACTTATATAAAGCATTTGTAGTAGATTTATGGCAATTTAATAGTTTATGAAGCTGTTTCAGTAAGGAAATAAGTACTTAGATCGATTATAAACGGGAGGTGAAACTTTAGAAATGATGGACCTACGGTAACCTTGTTACGGGGATAAAATTGCGGGATATTGTTTTCAGTAATTTGAGAATGTTTAAAATTGATATTGAAATTTGAATGTTAAAATTTAGAGTTAATGACTTGAAGAGTAACTTATTGAGCTTGATCTGTTTCACTTAAAATATTGAAACTGCAATGACACTTTTTGGTTTCTTGAACAGACAAGAGAAAAAGAAAGGTCATTACACATTCATGAAATATTTATACAAAAAAAAAGGGGGGGTAAACAAATAAATGATTCTGGCCAATACACCTGGCATACCTAAAATAACAAATAGTTGTTTCTCTTTGTTTATCTGAAAAACTTATCACTCTTCACCCGACACCTTTCGATCGTCAGGTCGATCGAAATAACGACGAAGATGAGTTCCATTGGTACGCCTCTTTAACATTTTTCCAGTTTTGACATCTGCAATAAGATGTGTTATTCTTGAAAGCCGAAACAACAGTATAGATTTTGTCCACCCAATGAACATCGAGTTTGTCTTGTCTCTGAAAGTTCTTGTGCAGCACCAAGGTACCAGGGAAAAACTCGACCACGTCAACTGGCGGATCCAAAGATCTATCATGAGCATCTTTAGTAATGATTTCACTACGCAGGTCTAGTAACGATAACAACCGATCAAAACCAAGAGACTTCCCAAAAGACAATAAAGGATCTCGCTGAACATCCACAGGAACCATTCCATATAACAATTCATATGGTGAAATTCCAAGTGCTTCATGTGCACGGACTCGATATGCATATAAGATAGTATTAAGATGGGTGTCCCAGTCTGACGAACACGATTTTGACAATTTTTTTATAGCAGTAACCAATGTATGATTCAGTTTTTAGACCATTACTTGATTTTCTGGGTGATATGGAGTACCAAACTTGTGTCTTGCATTACATAAGGCAACATATTCTTCTAAGACTTGATTAGCAAAATGAGATCCATTATCTGATAATATTGTAGTAATTGGACCAAATTTAGTAAAAACTTCTTCATATAAAAATGTAGCAGCAGTGATAGCATCCGCTTTCTTAGTAGCCACAGCCATCGGCCAACGAGTAAACATTTCAGTGCAGACTAACACGTACTTGCTTCCTAACTTTGACTCTGGCAGAGGCCCTACATAATCAATTGAAAATTGTTGAAAAATTCCCAATACATTTTGTGTCTTGCCATTATGTAAACTACGCATGTGAGGAGCAGGACTGAACAGTTGACATGCGTGACATGAACGCAGGAAATTCTTCATTTCATCATAGACCCTAGGCCACCAATAATTACGATATAAAATACTCCGAGTACTGTGAACACCAAAATGACCATGACCATCATGCACCTCAGTTAAGATGCCATGTCTTTCTGAAATAAAAGGAATTTTTACATATCTTCGAGGATTCTTCTTACTTCCAATCTGCCGATATATATGACAATTATTTCCCACCATATACTTGGTTGCTTTCAATTCTAAACTTCTGATATCCTTAAAATTCAATTCCACAGAACCCACACGAGCCAAACAGGCATATATCTCTTTTAGTTCTGGTTCATAATCAAGTTTTTCATAATTTTCCAAGATCACCATTGCTGAGAATAACTGTTCTAAAATTTCTTCTCCAGCTTCTTCATCTACCGGTGATAACGGGTAGCGACTACAATAATCAGATGGATTTCTGGTACCAGCAACATGTTTTATCTCAAAGTCATACTCTTGCAAAGCCAAACACCATCGTTGTAATCTTGTATTCGGTTCCTTCTTGGTAAAAAGGTACTTTGCGGTCATGTTGTCAGTATATACAGTAAATTTTTGATCAAGTAAATATCTTCGAAGTTTGTATAGAGCATAAACAATCGCAAGGAATTCCTTTTCAACAATAGGATAATTTATTTCAGCTGATTTTAGCTTTCGGCTTATAAAACAAACAGGGACATCATTTCCATTATTATCTGTTTGGCAAAGGACAGCGGCAATTCCAGTATCACTAGCAACACAGTATACAGAGTATGGCTTTGTTGAGTCTGGATATACGAGCATGGCAGCGTTGGCTAAAGTTTCCGTAAGACCTTCAAATTCAATTTGATGACCAGATTCCCAAATGAACGCAGCATTCTTCTTAAGCAAATTAGTCAGGGCAAAGGTACGCTGTGCAAATTGGGGTATGTGTCGACGATAGAAACCGATCATGTTGATGAATGCACGAACACCAGTCTTGTCCTTGGGAGCATTAGTTTGTAGTATCGCTTCAACTTTGGACTTGATTGGAGATATATCTTTTGTCGACACTTCGAATCCTAAGAAATCGAGTTTATTTTTGAATAGTACATACTTATTTGGGTTCAACTTCATATTGACTTCGATCATACGATCAAAAATTTGTTTTAAATGATCCAAATGTTCCTCATGCAGTGGAATTACATACTAAAAGCTTGATAATCATAAAATAACTTAATTTACAAGTATCACTCACAGAGTTCATGCCACTTGAAATATTAAAGTGCAGCAATAATAAAGAGATACTCAAAGTGA
>JAEPRC010000373.1:0-41778 GCA_016758945.1 Mucor plumbeus
TATTACGAGGGTTTTACTATCTAAGAATATGATGTAGATCAATACAGATGCATTGATCTACTATAACACCAATTATAGACTGAGACCTTGGATGTGAGACCTATGATGTATCTTGACATAACAAAGTGATTTTAATACAAGAAAAAAATCACTTAATTCTCTGATTTAAACATACCATTGCTTTGCAAAAACTAACAACTTCGACGAATTTTCTCTTGATTTTTATAAATCTCAGGCGTGGCGGCAATTCAAAATGAAAATTTTCTGATGATGAAAAAAAAGATAAAAACGATCCTAAATTTTTAAAATGCAAAATTAACATCAAAAGTGTATAGTAAACTGGCTAGCTCGACTAAGTAATTTCAATACGAAATTTAATTTGGCATCTAATCATATAACTATTAAAAACGTCTATCACCAAAACTTTTGCGAAAAAAGCAAAAACATAAAAATCAGTTTTTAGTAATTCAAAAAGTACTTTTGTAATAAGCTTTAAAAATTAGCAGTACAAACAAATAAAGTAAAAAAATACCTATCATATGAGGCATTATTTGTCACTCTAGCACTATTTTTCATAGAGTTGTTAGCTTTTTTCGAAAAAGTCAAATTTTGGACGAGGGTATACAAGGAGAAATTGATGATTTTTTCGAGATTGGTTTTATAACAAAATACAATAAAGTTAAATGAAAGAAGCATTTTTGACTTATAAACTATATGTTTAAACGGTTGCTATCTCGAGTTACAGTCCATTGAAGTTACGTTTTTGTACGCTTTTAATGGAAATAACTTTATAAATAATGTATGAGCTTAATTGAAATTTTGACTAGATTTATTTTTCGCCTTTATATATTTGTTTTAAAATATCATGTTTCCAAATTACTTTGAAATTGCAAGAGTTATCGACTAAAAAGTAGATTTTGTGGCAGTTTTCTCGATATTTTAAGATACAGTCCGCATAAAACAGAGGGTTTTGCAATTTAGACCCCGTAATATGAGACTTTATTGTTTTATGTAGATTATTTACAAAATTGTCAAAAACAGACATTAAAAGATTGCCTTGATTATGTATATCAAGAGGCTTAATATCAAACCTTAAATCAGGAACCAACTAATTGATTTATCCAAAGAATGAACATATGGGCATCACATAAATAAAATGGAATCGTGCTAATTGTGATTCAAAAAGAAGCATGATAATAGACGCATGAAATGTAGCATTTTCTGATCTGCATGATAAGCATCATGGTTTAACGTTTAACACATGCTCTAAATTGGTAATCCCGTAATTCTTAATTTAAATAGATCACTGACAGTTACATTACGAACTGCCAGACATAATAAAACTGTAAGTAGTATAAATAGAGTATAAATATAGACTTAGTGCCCACTATCCAAATTTTTAATAAAGAAGGATTTAAACTGGATCTTCTAATATCTTTTTTCTTATTTTACTGCGCTTGCTAACCTTTTGATCAGATACTTGTACGAAATTGCTTTTTAGCATCTACAAAATTTTAGTCTTGATTACCGTAATTGGGAACATCAACGAGAGCACAACGGAGAACTTGATTTTATAATAGAAAGAAGGAAAGAAACACCATTTGGAAATAAAATGCGATACATAAGGTATAGTTGATTAGGGTTTGTCATTTTGGAGCCGTACAAGTATAGTATACTTTTATTATAACTCAATTAGCTGAAATAAAACTCTACAAACCTAAAAAAAAAAAAAAAAAAATTGTACATGCAAATGCGACATACAGACCTAGCGTACAGGCTTTACTCTTATTATGATAGGATAGAAGCCTCAATAATACAAGTGATAGATCTAATACACATTTTTCTGGTACGTAAGAATTACCATTATGGTTTTATTCGTATTGATTAAAAAACTATGCGCTTCTTGTACGTTTCCAAAATAACAACCCGTATTGTACAAGGCTTAACTGTAAGTGAAAAAAAAAAAGAGTTTTGAAGGTGCCGTGTAACCATGCAAGGTTATTTTTGTATGAAAACGCAAAAAGAATTAAGCACAAAGCAGCAACTGGTTTACGAGAGGTTTAAAAAATAATTGTACAAGATGGCGTAGACATTTTTTGAAAAAATTCCTTCTGGCTCGCCAGCAGCTCACTAGGAAACGTCGAGTAACTACTATTGGTTTACTGTACAAATCCATTAATATGCTTCCTCTAGATTATGACCAAGTATCAATCAACCATAATACAGGTTCACATCTGCCACTGCATACTGTTTTTTATAGGTTTTACGCCAGCTCGTTCCAAATCCCTAAAAAGATTTCAACTACATCCATCTCTTCATTTTCTCCACTGAAAAGATACTTCAGATCCCAGTCTAACATGTTGGAAGCAAGCCCCTAAGCAACTGTTCAAAGGCCTTGAATCTGGTGATCTATAACTACAACCTTTCTTTCAACCTCTTTGTATTCCCAATGCTGTGGCCGTTTTACCTCATCTTCCTTCTCACTCTGTCCTTTTACAGATCAGATTTTACTATCAAATGGTCTACCTACATCGTCCTCAGAAATCAGTTCTAAAACATTTCGTCAAGCTTGCCCATCTTTATCTATCGCTCCTCCGCATTTAGCTTCAATTGAATCCTCTGCCTAGAAATTCTTTTGGTCTTTGTCATTGATCATGATATTTTTTTTTAAATTGTTTTTATTGATTGGTTGGTGTACGATGAGAGTGAATAGTATTGATCATGATATAAAGGAATGTATTTTATCGTTTCATCAATAATTGCATTCCCCACCAAGCTCTCTTGAATTGTATGTTCCCTACTGTTCATTTATCCTCCTTGTGTTCAGTATGCTCATCACATATTGACTCCATTGATCATTTTATATTTTATTGTCCAAAGAAGGTTCTTGTCTGGCAGGGTATCATCTCTGAATTCTTATGACCCACGGCCACCATTGATGATATCCGTCATTCCATCCTCCGCATAGATTTTTACAACATTCGATATAGCCAAAAGCCTAAGGTCCCCCCCACCTCATATTTGTTGCATAGCATAGATTTAAAATATCTTAACAATGGTCTGCCCCATCAGTTTCCTGTTACATAGTTCAGTGTTTGATAAAATAAATTCTCAGCAACAATGCAGCTTTTTATTCCATGGTTGTAAGTTTAATAATTGTCAGCGGAATGATCCAATTTAAATCTATACTTTTTAAGCTTTCATTTAGTTTGATTTGATGGGATCATATAATAATAGAAAAATCGATAACAACGATGATATAAATGGAATTACCTTATCAAGGTACACCTATAAATGATCGAGCTCAGCATTTAGGTTTCAAAATGATGATTTGTGCGTCATAATAAAAGAGTAGAAATCATAATTTGTTCCAAACAGAAACAGAATGAACGTCATGACGGCCATTTCTTATTCATATAAATAAGAGCTCTCCTTTGCTAGAACAGACAGTTCCTTGCCATACAATTCTTTCATTTATTGTAATATAACACTCAAGAAGATGGTACTCGTCTAATTCTTCTCTCATTTTGGTCTCTTTTGTTCTGCGTATGGCCGGGTAAATACCTCCAATGTTGCTTGTCTTAGTTTTTGGTATTATCCTCATCAACAAACATGTGTGAACAGACAATAATCAATATTAGGTCAACTCTTCTTGGTCTATACCTCAATATTTGTAAATACTAGACTTGTAATACATTAGATATTTTGGAGGCAAATTGTATACACTCCTTTTTAGACCCTGCCTCCTTTTACTATAGAAAACTCCCTTTCCTCAGAATTACATGAAATCAATCTAGATGATATTCAGTTTTATAAAGATTATAAACATTTTCTCTCCTTCTTACAAAACACTTTTAGTTGCCATAATTCATTAAACTAGAAAATAGATGATTAAAGTCAATAAAATCGACATGTTTAACACTGTCAACAAAGTTTTGTTTCCACGTTGAGGGTAAATGAGGAGGTTTGTGTTATCGGTGGAGAGCTAATGATATTCCTACTTTGTGTAGTGCACCTGTTCGTATTTTTCTTTGTTTTTTTTTTTTTTTTTTTTTTTTTTTTTTTTTTTTTTTTTTTTTTTCAACAAAGGCCTATTCATTCCAATCATAAATTGAAGATGGTGTCAGATTGACGAGCAAGATATTCACTTCCTAATCATCGAACACAGGTAATTTCTATTTAAATGATATGGGTCACGATCAAACAACTCAATTTCATGTTTCTTTATGCAGTAGACGACACCTCATTACAATCGTAAGCTCCATAGAAACAAACCTTTTAAATGAATATTAATTGATTATCATAATTGGATTGAGTACGTGATGACTTACGCTTTTAACAACCAAACTTAGACAGTAGTTTATCAATTTCCAATACATTTACGTCGCACATCTGCAAACATACATCCCAGAGTCCTTAATTTGGTATTTAGAGCTTCGTTTAACTTATGAAAAGAGATAGAAGAACATTTTAAAGAAGTTGTTATACCATCTAAAACAGCAATAGCTATGTCTAAGATGTCAATTTTGGTTGTAAACTACAGTATAATTCTTAATTTGAGTATATTAATGTCATATAGCTGCACTTCGTCAATAGTTGCCTACATTAGCAACAGAGATACAAGGTCATGCTCGAGAGGCTAAAAGCATTTGCATCACAAGCTCAAAATATGGTCCTCATCACTATAAATAATGTTTGTACTTCGAAATCCTGATTTTTCGATAGCATGTAAAAACCTGCTGTAGTATTGAGCAGGTTTCAAGATATAACTGACACATGTGCTCACTATATTAAAAATGATATTTCTCTTGATAACGCTGATTATATTTACAAAACAAAGGAATATGAAAGAAAAATTAAGAGAAATATTTTGTAACTTTATTAAAAACTTCATTAATCCTTTTTGTATATTTACATGATAGTTTAGGGAAAAGGATAGATTTGTCTAAGGATGCGATACACTTCCAATTTTTTAATTTTTTTTTTTTTTTTTGTTGATGTTGAAGGTTTCTTTTTCATGATTGCTAAATTTCTAAATAATAAATGTTGTGATTTATACGCATATGCATCTGGATAGCGAGATTTTCTAGTTTACTCCATATCCATTTCAACATCCTCCTTCTAAAAAAATAATAAAAAATTAATACATTTCGCATATATATATATATATATATAAAAGCAACTCTTTCTATACCTCAACACGGCGATTACCGAATGTAACATCAACAGCAGCTAAGGGCTTAGCTTGTCTTATTTCCTTGACTTCAGGTGTGCTCAAGACAGTAGCAGCAGTGGTAGCTTGGGGTATGCAGTACTGGGAGTGAACATAAGGAAGTTGCAAAGCACGGGTGTTACGAACAGGTCCCTCAGCAGTAACCATAACAGTACCCTTGAATTGAGCAACCAAATCAGAAGTAAGCTTAGTACGCATGACAGGGTAGGCAGTAACAAGCTCATGCTCTAATAAAGACATTAAACCAAGGCGAGCAGTGTTACCAGACAAAGAACGGGTAGCAAAAGGGAAAACAGTATGGTTAGCATTAACTTCGGCATAAGCTTGACGAGCAGATTTCATCTTGAGTTGGTATGATTTATTGACATCTCTTTGATAGACAAAAGGCTTATATTCAGTGTTCTTGACGGAACCATCACCAGTAGTTAAAGCAATGTTTAATTGATATACTTGATTAGCTTCAACCTCAAAATCATACTTTTCTAAATCTTGAACAATCAATTCATCGAGGAAACGGTTCTCAATATCTTTACCAGCACGCAAAACGAAACGCTTCATAGGAGAAGAGAAAGTACCTTCGACAGGTTGACAACGGAAATAGGCAGCAATTTCAGTGATGGCACGAGTGATTTCTGAAGCCTAAATTATTCAAATATTAATAAGCAATCCATGCAATTCTAATATCCCGTTTTCATGTAATCTTACCCTGATACCAGGACGAAGCATACGGAGGGCGGTTTCGTATGCAAAATGGGTGGCAGCAATAACATCAGCAGCCTTACCAGTAATAGGCTCTTGAGTGTTGGAAGAAACAACGGTAGTATGAGCAGCAGTGGCAATATAACCATCAACATGAACACCCAACTCACTATTAAGATGCATAAAAAAATATGTCAATTGCCTGCACCTATACGTACTTTTTTTTTTTTTTTAAAAAAAAAAAAAAAAAAAAAAAAAAAAACTTACATCTTAACAACATCTCCTGGCTTC
Organism: Mucor plumbeus; assembly: GCA_016758945.1. Taxonomy (NCBI): domain Eukaryota; kingdom Fungi; phylum Mucoromycota; class Mucoromycetes; order Mucorales; family Mucoraceae; genus Mucor; species Mucor plumbeus. The sequence continues at coordinate 6,224 of JAEPRC010000373.1, forward strand.
AAGTTGATATCATTCTCGGCAAGAGGTGAAAAAAATTGAACAAGATTGTTGACTGATACACAAGTGGGTACAGCAATACCTCTTTCAGAGTTCTTGAACATCTTTTCAGTCTATTTAATCAATTGATTAGATTTTCTGATCTTTCAAATCAACATGATAGATTGACTTACATGAGCTTCCAAAAGATCATCACCGAATTGACAGAGATCACAAACTGAGATACCGGTTTCAACCTTGCTTACAACAACGGGAAGGACACCTATAATAAAGAATATTAGAGGGGAACTGAACAAAAACTTTATATATATATATATTATATATATATATTAAAAATGTACCATTGACAACATCAGCAGCGAGTTGATACTTTTCCAAAACAACAGGGTTTGTTAAAGTATTATCAGCCTCGAATTTAGAGGCTGGGTAAGCCATAGAAATCTCCATATTAGACATTTTATTGTGTATATTTTAGGTTAAGGAAGTAGTAAAGACTTTTTCTATTCAACATTTTGTCCAGTTTTAACTTTTTTTTTTCCTTCATTTTTTGATATGGTTTAAGCCACCCAATGTCACTATTTTATAGTGCATGAACATGTACATATGATTGGATTAGAATACAGTTTATTGATTTAAACGAGCATTTATGCCTAATAAATTCATGGCACAATCATGAGATTTAGGCTTATAAGTCTCTCCATTGAATACATCGGATTCATAATCACATCTTAGTTCGGATTTGCCTGCCCGAATACCACATATTGTATTCTTTTTGCATTCTTCGTCGCATTCTTTGGCTAAAGGGGATGATTTCCAAGTAAACCTATCATATTTATCAAATGTTTTTTGATCTTCTTCCATATCAACAGTAACATTATGCCACCAAGATGCTGTTAATGGAGATGTTGATGAAGATAATTTAGCTCTACTTGAATTGAATGCTTCTCTGGCTGAGTATTCGATGTGCCAATTCTGTTTTTTTTTTTTGAAAGAATTAATATTAAAGCTGTTCTACATTATATTAGTTGACTTACAGGTCCATCAATCCAAGAATCTGCTTGATCTAAATCAGCCGTATAAGTAATTGAATCCACTACTTCAAATGTTTTTGTGTCAATTTTATAGACGCTATATCGAAATGATTTGTTATTATTCTGTCAAAAATAATTTCAAATATTTCAATTTACCGAAATCCAGGATTGACATTGAGATACGGTGTAATTGATGGTGCAATATAGCCAACATTTACAGCTTCTTTGGCCGTTTGATTTTTGTTGTGACCATAGAATATAGTCATTTCATCCCTATTTAATAAAAGTTAGAATGCTCTTTAATACATATTGGGCAAAATAGTATTACTTGTGAGTATGGCCAAAGAATTGACCAGATATTACATGAGAATATCTATCAACAATTTGATAATAATAGTTTGAATAGTCATGGAAACAAGTATTATCTCCTGGAGCAATATGACCAATAATCCAAGCTCGTTCATTTCTATCTTCAGAATCCTGTAATTCGTTTATCAACCAAGATAAAACGCCATTTGGATCCTACATGTTGTTTTCTTAATATGATTATATACAAAAAAAAAAAAAAAAAAAAAAAAAAAAAAAAATGGGTCTAGTTACTAACTTTCTGAATAGGATGCTGGTATAGCCACCAATTTAAAATGTAACAGAAATTTGTGTTCAAACTAATCAATTTAAGTCCCTTGACAGGTCGTACGGCATAGCTTCCTGAATTAGATTCTACAAAAGGATTTGTTCGAGATGATAGCCAACCCCTCCAACTTAGAGCCAAACTTTTATACAGCCATTTCATATTATAAAAATGCTTATTGATTTCCTGTGGTACATTAGAATTCTTTAAAGGGAAATTGTTAGTAGGTGCAGCCTCATGATTTCCAACTGCAGGATACAGCATAGAATTCATTAAAAAAGGAGAATCAAAATAATCATGTAGTAGTCGATATGTTTCATCTTGTATTAATTGGGTTTTCAAAACAGGCAAAGTGTTCCAAACCTCATGAGGTGGGACATCACCGGTCATAATACCAAACTTAATATCAGGTTCTACAGTTGGAATGTATTCTAATAAAGACTGGATTAATGATAGAGGCGTATCGCAAGTATATTCACCTATATAAAAATAATGCTAATTTAGCTGTAAACTTCTTTGTAATTGTTGCATTAATTACCCCAAATTGATGAAGACCTGGTCACATTGGAAAAATCAGTATAAGCTGTTCTACAACAAATTGGTTTATCGCAAAATACTTCAGTGCCAGCCTATAGAGTATAATTTTTTTTTAGTATGTAAAGTATATACTACAATAACTAAACATACTTGATAGTCTGGATCAATATGCCAATCACTTAGCTGAAGCACTGTAAATGTTTGTCCGTCAGATTTAGCACCATAGTTGTTAGAGATTGCAGGTTTGGATTTAGGAAATTTAACATTCCATTCTTCCACCTCTGATAATGTATTTAATATATAAAGTTTTATAGCATCAATTAGATTATAATACCTGGATATGGGCAAGAATTAAGAATGGCTGCGCACATGAGATGACCATCTCTACCTGATATAGTCATTGACTAACAACAAAACTTAGTTGATCACACTAATAAATGATGCACAACTTACAGGCAATACTTTGCGAATAATAGGCGCTTGCTCTCGAATAACACCTTCACACTATATACGATTTATGAATAAACATATGACGGTGCATGAATCTAATTTTTCTTACAACTTCATCATCAACTTTATTTAGCTTTTTGCATGCTCTTGTCAATGTATTAATAAGAAATCCTTCCGACATGTATGACATTTTTTTAAGAATATGCAGTAAAGATATACAACTACTGCAAGATTTTTCAATAGAATTTGTTTCAAACAAATCATTACTAAGTTCAAATACTTGATTTTGAATAGAAACATCCGGTGGTGTGAATACACTTTGTTGTTGTTGTTGTTGTTGTTGTCCATTCGTTGTTGCTATTGCAACGAATAGAAAAAATAAACACCAAGTTGTAAGGAAAGTAAAGTCTTTTTTCATAGTAATTAATTAATAATAATAATATAAAAAAAAAGGAAATAGTTCTTATCTATTCATATTGATTATTTTATAACTATGCTATGATGCAAAAAGATAAGTCATCTGATATACCTCATTTCTCTAAACATATGGGAAGCTTTGATTGATGCGACATATTTACAGAAAGTCAGCCGACAAATAGAAAGTCTTAACGGTGAAATCGCTTCAAACCAACAAACTTTGTGTAATTTGTAACTATAGCATAAGCTTATCTTTCGATTAATGCAACTATTAATGCATTAATATAGTATACAATTTACGGGATTAGTTCAACTATATAAACACATAAATACCAATGCCAAGTGGAGAAACCAATGTACGTAAACTATAATAAAAGTTTTAATAGATTTTTCTTTTGCTTTAGAGCATTAAAAAATTGGTCTTACGCTCGAAATTGTTTCTTATACTGTTAATAACAATTGGGTTTGTCAAGAAATATGCTGCATCAATTATTAATCTTATTTTGACCAGTATCGACATTTGACTTAGAAAAATTATCATGCTTTTTATATGCTATTTATCATAAAAATATAGTTATTGGATACTGCATCAACTTTAAAAAGCTTGGAAAAAATCCTTTAATCTATTAAAAATTCACCATATACTGAGAGGATCGGAAGGTAAATTTGTATTCAGGGGTAAATTTAGTATTACAATCATTTTTCCTCTGTTATTCTCTTAATACTTAATCAACAATTGATATTTCTTATAAGTAGTAATCAAACTTTTATTTAACAGTATTATTCATTTGTTATTATCATATACATATTCCTGGTATTTATACATCTGTCTTACTTGTGAGATCCACACGAATTCTTTCAATATCTCGTAAGATAGCTGGAAAATTCAACTGTTGGGTCAATACTTTAGTTCCAATAAGTTCATAACATCTTGTACAACTTAAAAATGAAAACAGTGTAATTAAAACACCCACTAATAAAGGCTTCTTATTCACATTTCCTATTGCTGAATTTCCAAAGTAACGAAGCATTGAAAGGAGAATGTTAATAGCACCACGAAGTGTTGATCTATCAACTGGTTTGTCGTTCAACGCATTTCTCCAATCAATAGTAAATAGAGGCTTTTCTCGAGACGGTGTTCCATTTTTGACAAGAGAACGTATCCAAATATCACAAACATCAACGGGTAAGGTGTTCATTACATAGTAGTGTAATATAGACATCCAAATAAAATACTTGCCATCATCATTTACATATTGAATCTGATCTAATAAAATTATACCACCTTCTGCATTACTAATCTCGGTGATCTTGTCATCTGTAAGCAACTTCAACACTTCAACAAGACCAAATAAGCGCATAGTTCTAATTAGAATTTCTGTAGTCTTTTCAGATATCACCATTGTAACTAACAAATAAAAAGGGGGTTATTTAATCCATATTGGTTCTCTAAAATAAGCTTACCAGTATCAGAAGAAAGTCTGATGCTTCTCAACTGTTCCTTGATAAGCAAAATTTGCTTTGCTCGATTTACTTCTGCTAGAACAATTTGCCAAAATACATCAATCGAATCAGGAAATTGTTGCACACAATCTTGACAATCACGCATGAAAAGTTCACTTTCTCGGCCATTTACATACATTGATAATTCTAGTTTGAGAGCAGCAAAAAATTCGGTAGAAGGGTAAGCATTAGATAAATCACAAACCATGTTGTAAGTTTCTTTCACTTTATCTGCATATAATGGTAATCCTCCAAATTCATTCGAATATAAGTTACTCAAATCAACATCATTGGCAATCCAAGAGAAAACTGATGGAGCTGCAATTTCCATTACTTTTCTAAAAGGCTTGTCTTGAGATTTTCTATAAAGTAAGCCAAGTAATGGACTCTCATGATATAAATCTGATATTTCAAGTTGCACAGGTAAACCCTAAATTTCAGACAAGTTTATTAGCAACATGTTAAAATCTTGAGCTTAATCCAAAAACTTACAGCAGGTGAAAAGAAGATAATTTTATCTGTAGGTTTATTGTCATGTTCTAATTTCTACATTTTTTTTTTTTTTAAAAAAAAAAAAAAAAATATAAAATAAAATAAAAATAAAAAAATAGTGAGTAAGATGTATTAGTGCAAAAAAATTAATACATACATTGGTAGGTGATTCTGGAAAAGTACACTTGTCAACAGTAACTAAACGGCGTGATTCAGGTAGTTTTCGGTCTACATTAACGGGGTATTTATCGTGTTTCGTATCACTGAAGATTCTAACACTGATCAAATCACTGACATGGACTAAAGCGGCTTGCAATTCATCAGCATTTTCCATGCGAGAAATGGGAGAATTTAAATCAGCATATGGTGATACAGCAGCGGTAAATCGGTTGGGTTTTTGCCATGTTTCTTTGTGTCTATTGGTGTATCTACCTTTTTTATAAACATAGGGAGCTGGAAATGGAGATGAAGCTGGTATGATATTCGTAGGAGGTGGTGGTGGTGGTGGTATGTACGGAGGAGGCATGGTATCTGGAGGAGGTGGGGGTGGGGGTACATGATTCATGTATGAATGCATGTTTGAATTATATCTATTATTACTGTATAGAACTTGCGGCATTGGTTGTTCACGGTGCAATGCTTGTTGATGTGAAAAATGTTGAATATAAGGTGGTATTTGTTGAGAAAATGCCATTGATTGGCCATGAGTTTCATGTGTTGTTACTACAGTGCTGTTGTGGTTGTATTCAGGTTGAGGTGTAGAAGGTCTCCAGGCATTTTTGTTCTTAAAATGAGGTTCAGAAGTCAATAAACGCTTGCTTCCAGTTTTAGGTAAAGGTGCATCTTTAGCGATAGGTTTTTTTGTGAGCTCCTTCCTATTCTTTTCGATGGATAATTTAACCTTGATACCCAATAATTTGACCTTGATATCCTTTTTACGTAAATTATGTTTTTGTAATTGATCATCCAAATTTTTTACTTCTTTTTCAAGATCTACTGCGTCGTATTGAAGTATCATCGCCTCTGTATCTGTAGCATCAGCCTCCTCGGCTGTTCCAAATGAATCATCATCAGAATCATCATGTAGTGCGTCATTCATTTCATCACTCGATGCAAATACATACAATTCATTATTTGAATCTGCTTTAGCATCAATATTAATTTTACTCGTTTCCACAAAATCATCAGGATCGCTATCAATGACAATTGGCTCTGTTGGTGCAATGTTGCTGTTGTTTGCAAGGTTGGGCTTTTCATTTGATAGCTTTTTAATTCTCAAAGCGGCCAGCCTTTCCTTGTTTTCAGGAAATGATATTCTTTTACTCTTCCATTCAGCCTCAATCTCTTTATTTTTTTTATCAATCAAGTTTTGAGCTAACATTTGTTCCCTATTTTTGATAGCCTCTCTTAGCTCTAAAATCTGTTCCTCTCTTATTCTATCTGCATTTCGAGCAATTCTTGCAAAAGGTTTTGGATAAGGCGTAGATGTTTCAATTACATTTTCAAATGGGCCATACATTTTTTCAATCATATCCTCTTCTTCCTCGTCGTCAGAAATTAAAAAAATATAAGATCTGTTATTCTCGGATTCAGGAACTAAAGGTCGTGGAAGAACAAATTGAGATACTTCACCGTTATCGTGATCTCGCTCCATTTCAAACATGCTGTAATAATATTTATTAAAAGAATCACGAAATATTCCAATAAAAAGTTGTAAACGAAAAGAATGTGTAAAAAGGAAAAAATTGAGGAAAAACAAACCAGGTAAAAGTCATGGATGGTGCGGATATTGAAGATTTGCAAGTGAGATAAAAAAATTTGCCAAACAATTCAATCAAATTAACAGAGCAAAGACGTTACATAAATCAGTAATCGTCAAAATACTTTACAGCTAGTCAATCCCGTTATACATGTCATAAATATATAGAAGATTTAATACCATTATAATGTAAATAAAAATTCATTTCAAAGATTACTTATAGAGTAACTAATTAAAAATAATTCTTTTGAAAAATTGTTTCCGCCGTTTTTATATTATTAGACATACTTTTCTTATCCTAAACTAATTGTATTACACTTTTAGTTTATGCTGTTATTTTTGTTTATCAAAATTATATTAAAATGTACGCAATCAATATACATGAAATCCTGCTACCAACTTTTTTTTTTATTGTAGCAGACGCTATTTTGTAAGATCCTCTTTTCTGGCCAAGATTTTAAATCTAGTTACTTTCTTCTTTGGCTAATGAAAATCCCAAGACTCGGTTGAGAAAAAAGTGCTCTTGTAGTTTAAAATGTCTTTTGTGATTCGTATTTAATTATAATTTTCAATCGTAAAAACAAATACAATTTGACAAACCCTAAATGCTCTAGTATAAATCGAATCCTTTGTGATTCATTTTGAAACCATAATAAAAGCCCCTCCTCCCCCTATTTTCGCATCTTCATCACTCGGAAGATGCCTCCCGCGTAACGCGAGACATAAAGCTAATTTCACATTCTATGCATACATACAGCTTGATTTAATTGCATCTTTGTGCACATTATAAAAATGTAAATCAATTAATTGAATGAGTACATGTGCATGTCAATTCAAAGCACATTAAATAGTTATACATTTTATTGAATAAAATCACACATTCTTGTCACACGCCCTATATGCGTTTTGCGTGGTGAGTTTCACAAGGCTATTCCTTATAAATTGTTTTATATCCTTTGCCTATTTGAGAAGATGCATAAATCGATTTTTTTATTACTTATTGTTGCTCATCATTAGCTTCAACCCCCCTCTGCCCCCTCTTCTTTCTTTTATATAATTCTTATATAATTTCACTGTATTTTATTTCTCTTTCTCTCCCTCTCTCTCTCTCTCTCTCTCTCCCTCTCTCTTTTTTTTTTTTTTTTTTTTTTTTTTTTATCTTCGTATTCTTCTTTTTCTCTTCTCCTCTCTTCTATCTCTCAGAATTATAGTTGCCAAAAAAACAATGATAAATAATCCTCTAGCATTGATATCTAAAGAGGATTGTGATGATTATGAAGATTGTATTAGAGATACACATCAACAGATCCAACAGTCGTATAGCATAACTGACCAAGATATTCATGCTACAATTAATAGTTTGACAATATCAGATCAACATCCAATGGATGCCATTTTAGACACGTAAGTTTTTTTTTTTTCTTGGCTGGGAATATGTGATCATCAGATTCGAGCAGAAAAAGGACAAAATAAAAATAAGGGGAGACAAGTAATAAGCAAGGGGAAACCATATAATGTAAATCCATAACACGAGTAAACAAGAAGAAGGGGCGGGGGGTTCGTTTATAGGAGAGAAAATAAGAGCATAACAAATACAAAGAAAAATGTCAAATTAAATATCTAGTGTAACTTACTTTAGGAGGCCTAATGCTACTACTGATATATCTACTGCCACAACTGCTACTGCTGCTACAAGTAATTCTAGTGTTTCCATGTCATTCCGTAGTATATTTGCAGATAATACAGCATTTACCCCTCAGTCAACTGATAGACATCTATTTCGTAATAATTCTTTTTGTGAGTTGCATAGTCTCTTATTGCAATTAAAATCAACTAATCTCTATAAAGTAGCAATTCAGCCAGATTATTCTAACGCACTAATGCGATATAATAATTATGATTTGGATGGTCATCAGCAATTATCAAGACGCGAAAGTTATCCAAACTTGGTATGTGTTTTGCATTAATAAAAAAAAATATTAATAAATACTCATTTAAACGTGATAAACAAAGAGCACAAGTTATTTAGCAGGTGAACACCATAACAGTAATGTTGGGGATTATTCTGACTGGCAGGGTTATTTACAAAATGAGCCACAACAAGTTAATTATTTTATGCAAACTAATAATGCATCAGCATATCAGCAGCAGCAGCAACAACAACAATTACACAAACAACAGCAACAACAACAACAGCAGCAGCAACAACAACAACAGCAATACCGTAAATTTTCAGTTGATATGCCCCCTTCTTTTGCTTCTAAGAGATTAGATATTTTGGATAAATCAAATAGTAGATTGACGCCATCTTATTCAAACCCGGATTTATCATCTGCAAGACGCATTGGTAGTTTAGATGCAGGAACTCGAAATTTGAGAAGATATGATCAAAATGTATTTGATAATTTAATTGTAGATCACCAACAACAACATCATCAGACATCAAGACTCCCACCTTCTTCCTCATTACTGAATGGAAACTCTGTTTATAATCCATCAGCATCATATCATCAAGCATTTCCTAGTATGGTTAATGCTCCTCCTCCCCCCTTGATGTCTCCTTCAGCAAATACCATGAATCCTTTACTGGCAACTCATCTGATGAGGCAAATGAGTATTAGCCATAGTAGGCCAACATCTCCAACTATTAGTAGAAAAAACTCTATCCAGCAGCAATTGAGAAGAACTAGTTCTGCTACAACTATGAATTCTAGTATGAATAATAACCCTATCAATTTGACTTCTATTTCACCCGAACAAGATCGTTTTGCTACAATTAGTTTAGAGGATGTTGTTGATGAGATTTACTCTCTCTGCAAAGATCAATATGGTTGCAGATTCTTTCAAAAGAAACTGGAAGAGCAAAAACCTGATCAAAGAGACATTATATTTACACAAATATGCCCTCATTTTGTAGAGCTAATGACAGGTAAATTTACATACAAGTATCTAGTAATATTACTGTACAATTAACAAGTCTTTTAAATAGACCCCTTTGGCAATTATCTATGTCAAAAGTTGATGGAATATTGTACAGATAGTCAAAGAACAGAAATTGTCGAACAAGTTTCAAATGCCATTATCTCAATCTCTTTAAATATGCATGGTACTAGAGCTGTACAAAAGATGATTGAGTTCTTGACCCTTCCAGAACAAGTAAAAATCTACATTAATATAAAACGAGTAGCGTATTTTAACAAAAAATTACTATAGATTGAAAAGACCATTGAAGCCCTGTCTCCAAATGTTGTTACTCTGATCAAAGACATTAACGGAAACCATGTCATTCAAAAGTGCTTACATCGACTCTCATTTACCGATAAACAATTCGTATATGATGCAGTGAGTGAAAATTGTATTGAAGTAGCAACGCATAGACACGGTTGTTGTGTTTTGCAAAGATGTATTGACTTTTCTGCTGAAAGCCAAAAGGTATTATATATATATATATTTTAAATACCCATATATTTATCAATGAAAACAACGCAATCTTTACTCCTTTTTATTAACATACATGCCTTTATAGAAACAATTGGTCGATGAAATCATTAATAATGCATTGACACTCGTTCAAGATCCTTATGGAAATTATGTTGTGCAATATGTACTTGAATTAGGAGATGCTCAATTCTCGGATAGGTTGATACGCCAATTTATAGGTCATATGAGTGGGCTTTCTGTTCAAAAATATAGTTCCAATGTTATGGAAAAAGTAATAATTTTTTTGTTGACTCTGAAATATCAATTTCTAATCAAACTATATATAGTGTATTCGCGTTGCTGAAGAGGATACGCGTCGACATCTTATCGAAGAGATGGTCAATCGTCCTCAACTTGAAAAACTATTGAAGGATTCGTATGCCAATTATGTTGTTCAAACTGCTTTAGATTTTGCTGAAGAATCTCAACATCAAAAGGTAATAAAAAAAATCTATGATATACATTGTTTAGATTACTAATGTTTCTACAATCATCATAAAAAAAAAAAGTTGGGCGAATGTATTCGTCCTTTATTACCAGGGATAAGAAACACTTCTTACTGTAAACGAATTCAAGGCAAATTGAATAGAGATCAAAGACAACCACAAACCCAACATCAAAATACACAACCTTCTTATCAGCAACCACAGCAAAATTATTTCCAAACAAATTATACCATGGGAGGAGCAGGATCAGGAGCTGGGGGAGGAGGAGTAGGAAGTGTAGTAACAGGACAAGTATTAACTGGGATGGCCGCAAATATACATCCTTTGATGGGAAATAGCGATCTAAGCAGCTTTGGACCTTCCGTTACTGCTTCCTCATCTCCTTTTGTTGGAAATGTACATCATTATAACTTTTCCACCACTTTTACCAACCCTTAAAAAAGTAAGAAAGAGAGAAAGGTTGTCTCCTAATTTGTTACTTTTGATGTACATCATGTAAACCTTTTTTATTATTATCATTATTACCATAATTGTAACAATTTCTCCTATTTGCATAGTTTTTATACATTGAATAGGGTTGTATTCACAGACATATCCACATTTCGCAATTATATATTTCATGTATAATACTTATTTTATTTTTCCCAAATCATTTCATTTCAGTTTTTTTTTTTTTTTTTTTCTCTCTTTAAACAAGCAAACATTTATAAATAAAAAAAAACCCCATTTAAAAAATCTTGTAGTTGTTTGGTATGTATATGAATTTATGGTACAGATTAGACTTTCTAATCGGCAATAAATCTCTTCCATTGGATATTGGATTAGCTAGAACATTCCAAGCATGGTTGGTACTGCAGGACCAGCTTACTTTCATTACCAAACCTACATTGTTATCTTGCTCAGACTTTTTTAATAGAACCTATAAATGCGTATCAATTTCATAAATTTTAGGATACAATACATATAATAATATACTATCTTTTTCTAAAGATAACTTATTTGGTATCTCTAGAAAAGCCAAACATAGATTAATTTACGAAGCTAATTTATGGTCCCTGTTCAACTTTTTTATTCGCTAAATAATAGCAAGAAAAGACTATATACCAACGTACCTGAGATGATTGCCTTTAATCTAAAAACAAGTATCCATAAATATTCTATCTCTAGCAGTGGATATAATTTTTTCAATGCTAATGTTTCGGATTTTACACGTATTTCACTATAACAAGTTAAACATTTTTGGGCTCTCATATCTTTACGAAAAATTAAGCTATGCTAAAATGCTTAAATAACAAAACTTACTTGTTTTGTAGCGCTCTATAACATGTTTAAGTATAAAAAAAATCTGGGCATCTTTTTTTTTTTTTCTTTTTGACATTTTTTGTAATAAATTTCAGGATATTCGTTAAATTGAGCAGCAGTTATTTTTTTGTTCATGCTATAGATCGCAGCAAACTCTATTCAACCCAATCGATTTTTCGTAGAAATATTCTCAAAAATGAGTAAAAAAGAATATTCTCAGTTTTGTTCCCAAAAAAAGACCAGTTACCCTCGTTCCAAAATTTTGAATTTGAAGGCAAAAGCCTTCTTGTTTCCTCTACGAAAAATGTGGCGAAAATATTCACCAATAACTAGATTGATAGACAAATTTACCACAAATTATTTTAATGTTTTGAGGTTGAAAAATAGTTATAAAAAATGAAGCGTATCTTCAAAAAAAAAAAAAAAAAAAAAAAAAAAAACCCTAAATTTTCGATCGTATTTTACGCAAAATTTAACGCGAAATATTTTTTCAAATTTTGCTTGGCCAAACGTAAAATTTAAAACTGTATAAAAAGTATTTAATATGCTATTTTAACTTATTTTGAAGTTCATAAGTTATGGAGCAATTTTGTTTTTTGAATTATTTTTGGGTCAATTTGTCAAATTGACTTGGGGCTCTGTTAATTAGGCTTTAAGCTGTAATCTCAACTATTATTTTGATTATCTTGACCAAAACGCAGTATTTTTTGCTGAAACAAAGACAGTAATGTAGATTCCAATTGGGCCTGTCTTCTGAATACAAAAAAATTTGTTCTTCAGTCTAGGGCTCAGGTGTTCAATGTTTTTCAATCAATTTTAGGCTAATTTTGGTCAACGTATTAAGCCAGTAGTAGTGTACCTATATTACTACAGTGAGAGGAAAAACTATACCAGTGTTTTGCAAAATCGCGTGTTATCACTTACCATGCTGTTTGTACTAGGTATATAAATTATTAATTTATATCAGCTAATTAGATTAAGTAAAGAGCTTTCAAACAATTTATATTGAACGTGAATAAATAGCATGTATTCAGTACTAGGCTCATAGGTTTAAAGTTGAAACATAAGATTTTGTTAAATTTAATAAAAAACAGCCTAATAACGTGTAGGTTCTTCACCAGCTCCAACTACCTCCTTAATTTGAGGTGGCTTGAATTATTCTTAAAGTTTATAAATAAAATTACAATTTAAAAAGACAATAATGTATCAGCTTTTCCAACTGTATATAAAAACTAAAAGAAGTCTGGAGTTTATTAAGATATAAAAGTATGGGTCTTTTATATCAGTTCATTATTTACTACTGAGAATATAACTATAGAACCAATAGATCAATATGATAAGTATTTATCCATATTGATTTAACAAATCAGGAAAACAATATGTTGAGTGCTTTTCCTAGTTGACATGTTTCAAGTTTAGTATTTGTCTTGTTCTTGTTTAATTTGTTGATGGAAGGTCCGTGCCTGGAGATCTAATTATATTAATAGCGCCGCCTATTAATATTGAGTTTGACATGAGTTAATTGTGCTACTGAGCCACATGGAAAAGTAGAATATCCTTAGTTGTTACTTCCTTCCGAAGTATTGGTTATACTATGGATTTGCCCAAGCCACAATCATAGTATCTTGACTATCAGGTTAAAATATAGATTTGTAGAAGGTGACATGGAATACAACATGGCTTACTGTCTATCTACTTAAGACAGTTGCCGTTTGTAAATTTGTGATACCATTCACTAGCAATTCGGGCCACCAGTTTTTTTTGGCGGAGGACGACCTAGTTGAGTATGCATTGAGCCTACGTTTCAACTGGTATCAGACGTGTTCAATTGGGTTTAAGTCTGGTCTCTGGACTGACCTATCTCTAACTGTTTTAAATAAAAAAGCGTTGGCTCTGGAGTAAAATGAGAAAATAAAAGTTTTAAAAAGATGCAGTTTAAATCCTTTTTTATTAAAAAATATGGATAGTGTGCATGCAATAAGTCTATATTTCTACTTTATTTATATTTTTTTGTAATTTTATTATCTCTGGCAATTCGTACTGCAACTGCCAGTGATATTTGAGAGTTATAAGTAAATAACGATTATTTCCAATATAATAAAATAAAGAAGACTACAAGTGATTATATCACGGAGAACGTAGGGTCTTTATTATTAAGTTAAAAAGGAAGCCAGGAGCCATCAGGTCCTGGTTTCTAAAAGTATTTATACTATTTCAATTCCATTTGGATGTCAGATTCAATATGGAATTGAGTTGATATTTAACATAGATAACAGGCGAAAAACCGACAATACTATCTGAATTAGAAATTAGGGGATTACCAATTTAGAGCATTATTTGTTAAATCATGATGCTTATCATGCAGATCAGACAATGCTACATTCCATGCGTCTATTATCATTTATCATGCTTCTTTTTGAATCACGATAGCATTATTCCACCTTATTCATGCGATATCCATTTGTTCATTCTTTTGATAATTAAATTTCAATTTTTACTTCAATTTTCAGGTGCTGTATATTCACCAAGAAATTATAATAGTGCATAGTGGAACATTTGAACATCAAACTTAATAAGTAAAGCACAAATAAGTGCTCTTTTTGAGGAACACCATCGATGTGTTGCTTGTGGCCATGATTTATCAGAATTAGGAATTACCGAATTACCAGTTTAGAGTATTTGTCAAACCATGATGTTTGACATGCAAGTCATACAATGCTACATTCCATGCGGTTATCATCATGCTACTATGGGACTATAGAAGCATGATTCTATTATATTCACACAATATCCATATGTTTATTCTAATTATACTATTATTCACATTTAATCCACTCATCTAATTAGTATATAAACCCTCTCTATAAGCTCATAATAAACGGTACTTTTTACGTTGAATTTATTTTTAAACTAGTCTCGATAAATCAGGCCACATCAAATTTGAATATGCATATCTTTCAAAATATCATCTGACGAACATAATGATGCTTCACACTAAAAAAGCTTGAAATTTGAAATTAACCAAGTAAAAGGAATTTATATTTGAAAATACTCTTTTTTAACTTCTCATTAATTGACTCTTCAGTTAATATCTGAAATGCTCTCATATGAGTACATCAATAACCTCATGAGCCTATTGACCGTCTCATTTGAGATTTAAGCACATTCATTTGCTCTGAGAGTATACAGGAGGTCCTAGTGGTGTTGTAAATATATATAATAAAAAAGTAGAAGTACGTGAGAACCTGTAAGTCTTTATTATAAATAAAAAACGAGATGGGAAATTGAATGAAGGGTGAGTGCACGTGTCTACTGCTATTTATATTTAATTGATTTAAGAATTGCTTACACACCAGTCTAGAACGGTGTTCTCATACTAAATTTTAGTGTCAGTGCAGTGGAATTACATACTAAAAGCTTGATAATCATAAAATAACTTAATTTACAAGTATCACTCACAGAGTTCATGCCACTTGAAATATTAAAGTGCAGCAATAATAAAGAGATACTCAAAGTGAACACAATAACAAACGCATGCGAAAATACAAAATACTTTGAACCAATACATGTCGTGTGAACGATAGCACCCTTGATCACAGTGCAATCGATTACACAAATGACATATATACCTAGAAGTATTTTACATAATTCAATAAATAAAATATCAAAGATATTAGGTTTAATCAACTATTACCCTGTGTCATAGTTACACTACCAATGAATAAGATTTCAAGCACACATTAGAATTCACACCTTAAAATCAAGGTTACCTAAATAGATATAGCCAATAGCTCCCAAAAGGCCCACATTGTCGCACTTGACATATAACCCTTTATGGTCGATGCTTCGCATGATTTATCCTTTCAATATAATATTAGTAACAACAACTCAAAATTAGAAGATTACTCCATTCAAGTCTGATGGTATACAAGTTCTCTAAATCACTATAAATACCCTCATACTTTTTCAATTATATTTAATCTTCAGAAATCTTTTGTAATAAAACTTTAGCTGATTATAATTGTATTTCTACCGCTTTTATTTTTATATTTTTTTATTTTAGTAAACAACTTCGTTTTTTACTGCAGTCAGTCCTCACTTATGCTAATGTAATTTAATTCAGATATGGATGATCAGTCTAAAGTCTTTAATTGCTCTTGGCAATTCTTAAATTACGGAGCCTAAATTATTAAATCCCGTTTTATGCGGACTGTATCTTAAAATATCGAGAAAATCGCCACAAAATTCACTTTTCAGTCGATAACTCTTGCAATTTCAAAACAATTTGGAAGAGTAATAGTTCAAAACAAATACATAAAGGAGAAAAATAAATCTAGTAAAAATTTTAATTAAGCTCATGCATTATTTATAAAGTTATTTCCATTAAAAGCGTACAAAAACGTAACTTCAATGGACTGTAACTCGAGATAGCAACCGTTTAAACATATAGTTTATAAGCCAAAAATGCTTCTTTCATTTAGCTTTATTATATTTTATTATAAAACTAATCTCGAAAAAATTCATCAATTTCTCCTTGTATACCCTCGTCCAAAATTTGACTTTTTTGAAAAAAGCCAATAACTCTATGAAAAATAGAGCTAGAGTGACAAATAATGCCTCAAATAATAGGTATTTTTTTGCTTTATTTGTTTGTAATGCTAACTTTTAAATCTTATTACAAAATTATTTTTATAATCACTAAAAACTGATTTTTATATTTTTACTTTTTTTACAAAAGTTTTGGTGACAAACGTTTTTAAAAGTTATATGATTAGATGCAAAATTAAATTTTGTGTTGAGGTTACTTAGCTGAGCTAGCCAGGTTACTATACACTTTCGATACTAATTTTGCATTTTAAAAATTTAGAATCGTTTTTATCTTTTTTTTTCATCACCAGAAAGTTTTATTTTAAATCACCGCCAAGCTGGAGATGTATGAAAATTCATTGAAATTGTTACTTTTTGGAATGCAATCGTATGTAGGGGATGTTTAAATCAGAAAATATTGTAGTTAGGAACGGAACTACTCATTGTAAATTGAAACAAGGCAGCAAAATAATTTTTCAATTCAAATACTTTAAACGAAACTATAAAAGTTTTTTGTTGCTGTATAACATTTATGAGGAATAAGGAATTACATTTACTAAATCCAAGGAGAATCATCTTTTAAACATCTCTTTATTTGTATTTTATTGAGCGAGACATGGTGTAGGAAGGTCTGAAAAAGGTGAATTGATGAAAAATTGGGGAGCAACGAGAAACATTAGTAGAGTTTTCATACTTTCTTTGGATGTCTCAGATACTAGGAAAACACAGCATTTTTTAAGGTTAAATAAGAGCTCTCCAATATTCCTACGGACAATAAAGGTATAAATTGTTTATACACCCCTTTATATACGCTTTTCCCAATATTTGCATTCCCATTTTTTTTCTATGGCATTCGACGTATACCCACTCTACACAATTATAAGTTATGTTATTTGAAAGCCCTTAATGTCGTCGTTATAGTGGTATATAAAACAAAGATGTGGTATCAAAACTGGAGTAGTATAACCAGTTAAATTACGATTTTGCCAAACACTGGTACAGTTTTTCCCCTCACTGTATATTCTGGAACGAACTCTTCTATTTTCAGACAGATACCTATGGCCTGTAGAGGCGAGGTACATCTTTTTTGAAGGTTTGACACAATTCGACCCCATATTGGACAAAAGAATTGAAACTCACCTAAAAACCATCTGGGACCTACTTTTTACAATCGTAAAATACTGACAGCAAAGCCCATATTATAATAGAAGATGAAGTGGATATTCAATTGGGATATATAAAATACATACAAAATATAAGATCGTCTTTGATTCTTTAGTGAAATACTACCAGTCTTTCAATACACCAAATTTATTAAACAAATCTTAGAACAAGAATCTTAGATTGAAACATGTCGTCATGTTAAATTGTATAATTTACATCACAACACAAACCATTTAAGAGTCATCAATCATTCCTACATGCATAACAATTTAAGTTTATTCAAAGTACCCCATTAATAATTTGCTACAGTAGTAACATTTGATATTTGCTATGGATGCCAAATATAGATTTCTTGAATCTATTTGAGCTTTACTATACTTTTAAACTACCTTTGATAAACTTAGAAGAGTTATAGTTGTATTCTTCATATTGCTTTTTTAATATGTTTTATTTTGCAGATTCCATGTGTAGAGCTACACATATTAGTTCAGTTTAATAATAAAGCTAATCTCAGATAAAAACTAAGGTATAGAAACAATAAAATTACAAAAACATTAAAATTCCAAATCATACCACTGGCACTTCCAAACTAAGAACTAAACCATGAAGGTTTTCGTAAGATCTTATTACTGTATTATAAATATGAATTGGCATCTAGTATAAATATTACAAAGGGGATGGTGATCCAAAAACCTTTACTTTACTTTTATATATTTTTAATAAATATAGAAAAGTTATAATTGTACTTTCCTGATCGCTTTTTTTTTACGTTTTTTGCCTCGCCATGGACTAAGGTTGAAGAAGGAGGTTGATGTTACCACTATCTGTAATTGCTATTACTAGTATACACAGTTAATACCTATGGTTGATTATATTGGATTATACCACCATGACTCAATTTAGTAGACGCATGGGAGAAGGGAAATTTGATTTAATCGACGCTTTTATTTTACAACGGTTTTGGTCATTTTTATTAAATAACTTAGTACATATTTTCAGCTTTGAGATTAATATAATTTTCTAGCATAACATATCGAAAACAAACAAAATGCAATCTTTAAGAGTATTAATCCTAGTAGACCGTCATTTTACATAGACATTGGTATGAGTAGGTAATACATGCATCTTAAATATTAGCGTCCGTGAGTTATTGTTCATTCTGTTGGTTTAAAAAGCAAGTTGGTTACCTGCAATAATTTACACCTCTTAAGGTTAGTAAGGTCATCAGTTATCGCCAAATATATATTTTAAATGAGCTCCCGTTACAATGGTAGGTGCTTCTAGTGTTGATCTACAACATCTCAATTAATTTGACCTTCCCGAGTTGCTATTAAAACGAGGAAATGAAAACGTGCATTTTTTTCAGCTGCTTTGTATGGGGGGTATTTCAGACATTCTTTAAATTTTTTATAAAATCAAATAATGGTTTTAAATCGAATTTTGTAGTTGCGCTTAATGTGCAATAGATATGAAAATATCATATCCTGATTTCATTAGATAACAGCTGGTCTTTTGAAGAAATTTGCATGTGTTTTTTTTTTAAAAAAAAAAAAGTACTCTATTCTTCTGCTTGAAGAAAATAAAGCAACTGAAAAAGTATTTTTCATCAATGAATATTGATTCAAACAGATTAAAATTTTCAGAGTATATATAACAGATGCAATGGTATTCAGTACTATAATGTTAGAGTCCTATTAATTTGTTGGTTAAATCGTAAAAATCAGATGCACATTTTGTCCAAATGGGTTTCTAACTCATAAGTAACCGCCATCTTTATGTATAACCAAATCTGTGGTGCAACGAGTTTTACATGTAATTTCTCAAAAAATGCTACACATTCAATATTGAATTGAGTTGCTATAACCTATAAGCAAATAAGTACCAGAAAATATACCAGGTAATTGTAAACGTTTATCTGTTTAAAAAGTCGCTTTATTGTAGTCAGCAATTAATGATAAGTTAAATATTAGACAGCGTTATCTATTGGATACTTTTCAAACTTCTAAAAAAAAAAATGCGAGTTTTGATGAATTTAGTTGATAAAATAAGATGTAGGCTAGATTGTTGGTCTCAAACTGTACCTCAAAATTCCAGGAGTTATTCATTAATAGTATTAATTTTATAGAATGTATACCTACTGCAGTATTATATTTATTGATCAGAGTCTTTTTTGTAAAATTAAATGCATTTTCAATAAATCATTTCTTGGGTTTAATGCTAGATTTCGATATTCGGTAAGAAAGTACAATATCACAACTACATAGAAAAAACCCGATTCGGAAAATGCTACGATATGTCCCTGAGATCATAACTGTGTTATAATTGTATGCTACTACTGTATTTTAAATTTACTTTACCTAATAATAGCTTTTCATAAAAATCGATTCCTTTGGCAACCAGTCAAGAAAACGAGGCATTAGTGAAATAAACAATATTTACTAATCTAGTTAGTATAAATCAACGAGCAATTAATCAAAAAAGACAATAATGAAGTTATTTTTACACAAAAAAAGGAAGATCTTTTTTTTTATTGAAATTAATCACAGAAACATAATTTTTTTTTTTAGGAAGATTAGAAAATGGTATACAAGATGGATGATAACTGTGATAAGCTATTTTTTTTTTTACACGACAATGAATGCTGTCGTGTTATATAAAGAATACAAAGGGGGAGGGAATTATACAATTGAGTACAAGATTTACTCGGCTTGCCAGAGAGAGTGAGCAACTCCAGGTTGCCAAGTAGGGTTGGAAGTGTGGCCTTGGAGACACATGTAGATTTGATTGTGATACTTGACTCTATCACCAGGGGCATAAGTACCAACAGGATTCCACTTCTTGGCATCACCTTCATCAGAGCTGTTGCTGTCGCGACGACGATGATGATGACCATGATCACCATCGCATTCCTCACCACCATGTTCATGACGACGACCATGTTGTTCTTTGTCATTATCTTCGTGATGGTTATTCTTCTCGCGTTCATATTCGCTCTTTTCTTGTTGATAACGAGCCTTTTCTTGTTCGAACTCTTCGCGTTCTTGTTTACGCTTTTGCTCTTCCTCTTCTCTAAGACGTTGTTGTTCCTCTTCTTGACGTTGCTCCTCCTCCTTTTGTTCATTATGGTCATCATAGAGCTTCTTACCGAGGAAACCAGCACCAATAGCAAGGGCACCACCAAGAAGGGCACCGCCAACAGCAACACCAGTAGCCTTCTTCTTAGAAGACTTCATACGAGCACAGTGACCTTCATGGACGTAACTTTGACCACGAATGGGCTCACCTTCAAAGTTGGGAGTTTGAGAGTTAGGGAAACCAGAGGCAGCTAATTGCAAGTTAAGAAGACCAGCCTTTTCACCCTTGGTATCATAAATTTCAAAGAGACCATTCATGTGAGCACCGGGAGCATGAACAACTTGGTTGATAGGAATAGCAGCGAAACCAATAACTTCATTAACGGAAGTCTCTTCATCAAGAACTTCGACGAAAAGATCGGATTCACCGTTTAAAGTGACATTGAAGGTTTGGTTCCAAGTAGCATTTTCACCGGCATTCTTGTGAGTGAAAGTCTTAAGGAAAGAATCCTTCTCATTGAAATCCAAAGAGAATTGGAGATAAGGATCTTGCTTACCGAGAGTTTGAACAGAAACTAATTCAGTAGCAGAGCTAACATGAATAGTGAGAGAAGCAGCAGAGTGGCTGTGAGTAGAAGAAATAGTAGTTTGACTGTAAGAAGAAGATGAGTGGTGGAGCATATTGATTAACAAAGTATTTCTTTTGTAATTGAATGCATATAAAAATTACTTTTTTACAAGGTATTTATATACTTTTTCTCCTGCAAATATTGACAAGAAAGCTTTTTGATCCCGATGATTACCATAATAAGCTTTAGCGCCGTTTATCAAAAAGGTTCAAAAAATAGAAGAAAGAGTCTTATTCACGTGCATGCAAATGTATAAAACAGTAAAAGGACCCCATCAATAAAACAAAAAAGATTTGTTTACCAAATCAAAGACTTAACCACTTATTTCTCTCTTTTTCTCTCTTTATTAGAAATTTAAAGTGTGGCTCTTTTCATAATACTTGTATTACATTAAAACGCCTTTGTTTATAAACGACTAGATTTAATGCAAATGAATTTGGTGTTAGAAAGTATGATGTTATTAGCTCGGGACAATTCCCGTACCTGTATTTCTAATTATTTAATGTGCCGCTTTTATTGGGATTAAAGCCGCCACAGTTCACCATCGCCGTAACTCACCAGAAAGGCAATT
Source organism: Mucor plumbeus (assembly GCA_016758945.1). Classification (NCBI taxonomy): domain Eukaryota; kingdom Fungi; phylum Mucoromycota; class Mucoromycetes; order Mucorales; family Mucoraceae; genus Mucor; species Mucor plumbeus. The sequence goes on from JAEPRC010000373.1 coordinate 28,294, forward strand.
TACATCACAGTAGAAAGTTTAATTTGTTTTTAACATTCGCTTTTTCTAAATTACTTATCCTCATTATTTTAAGATTTTAAACTTTTTAATTTTGTTATTTTTAAGCTTCAAGATGAAACAATTAAACAAATCAATAAATTACTGAGATTTCAAGCTTATTTTTAGTTTGACAGTACTCTAATATGCAAATCTTGGCAGTTTAATACTAAAAAACTAAGACTTGATTAAATTAAACTTATTACTATAACTATTTCATTAAACCAATCAGATGCACATATTTACATTACACAACACTTTTTGTACGAATTCAATCCTATATATACACGTATACGTATACCATTTACCCGTAGTTCTCAAGTAAGATAGTGTATACAAACTAGACATATCTGGAGACTGTCTAAATTTCATTTACTATAAACGTTAAAAGCTCTTAACTAGTCAAATAAGAAGGTTGTTTTCCAAATTAAAAGCATAGCCGACGACCTTCTTGTACGTGATAATGGTTGCACTTAAAGTCTATTGCATATATACAAACAAAGAACCTGCTATTTTTATTTTACATAAAAAGCATAATGTCGTTTTTTTTTTTTTTCTTAGATTATAAATGGTTGAACAAACCAACAAGAGCATATATAAACCGTGTTTTTAATAAAAATAAGTTTATTTGAAATAAGAATTAGTGTAAAAAACCGAGAAACTATAAATCACGACACTAAACGTTTTACATTTTATTTCGTTTCTTTTTCGTATCGAGTTTACTGTTTCAATCCGTACTACTTGATTTATATGTATACATAACAAGTATGTAAGTAAACAACTACTTTAAAATATAGATAATATCATTTAATAGTTCAATCAAATACATAGCTAATGCTTGGAATTCACTTGCAGGAGGGAGCGGAATAACATTAATTATATCTGTAAGGCTATATTATATACTAGTCAATGGCTTTCTCCTTGTTTGAACACATGAAGAGTCAACTCGAATGATTGGTTGTAACATAAGGATGCATAAATACGACAGAAAGGTAAGAAGGTTTGGGGAGATTGCATAATTTTGAAATTTATGTACCACGTACAATAATAATACGGAAGGATATTTGGCGAAGTCATTATCATAGTGACAAGTAGAGTACAATTTACCAAAGTTTTTTTTTGGTTTCATATATGCTTTTCGGTATAAAAAGTTATATTAAATTGTAATGACGCGAGAAAATTAGAATTTTCAGCATGATGGCCAAATTTTGCTTTATTCAGGTACCAAAAAATTGCAAAATTACAGATTAAAGGTAGCAGTGAATTCAGTATATATATCACAAAATGATATTAATCACAGCGACGGTGTCTATACATGATGGCCTTTGTTTGCGTGAAAAATGCAGAATTACGCCTTGCATTGATTCAGAACAGAGGAAATAGCAAAAACAAACCTGATTCGCACTAATCCACATCTTGTTGTCTATCCTTTAAAATGAAATTGTCATTTGTGGCGGGAATATTAGATTTTGGGTTCTTTGATGGATTATTTAAAATACTCGAATTATCATTTAATCAAAAAAATAAAATTATAAAATAATATGTATTAGCACGTAGGAAATAAGTTTATGCTTTTTATTTCTTCTGAGAATGTAGCTTTTGGAGGTTTATTTACTTTCTCAAACAAAAAGAAAAAAGAAAAAAAAAAAAACGCATAATATCAAGTGAGATAAGAAAAAAAAAGAAGCTTATTCATATAGAGTTTTATACTTTATAGGTTTCTTATGATAAATTGTAAAATAGGCATTTGTCTCGCATTTCAATAAGTTTAAAAATGTTGTCGACTATATGAATGCAGAAAAATGGATTATAATGCTAATTCGTCGCTTTTGTCCAATTTTTTTTTTTTTTTAAAAAAAAAAAAAACGAATATTGCTTGATGAATAAAGCCAAGTAATTATGTAATATTAGACTATACTATTTTTTATGAAGTGGTGGTCAAATATTGTCGTAATTTACAACAAATGATAGCTATGGGCTACTCTGCAATTCGGCACCAGAGGGTGACAGCCGCTTCAGGCGTCAAAATAGGCCAGGATAAGTGAGATTGAATAATTTGGTATATAACGCGTTGATCAATGACATTATCATCTTAGTTGTAATGATAAAATTCACTTATCTACTCGAGGATATCAGCTACACCACTGCCATAGTTTTCATTAACATATTATTAAATAGAACAAGAAACGCACTATAGAAAATCGCCGTTTCGAGAGAATCAATCATTTTTTCTCGAAAAATATGGAAAACACGCCAAACTAAATCATCATTTACTCATTATAAAAACCGTCAAATTCTAATAAATAACACCGTTCCTTAATTCAGGGTCTAGAAGATACAGGCATATTTTTTTCCGAACTTTTTCTGAATAGTTATGTATTTTCAAATAGTTTTTGAAAATTGACAAAAAGAATAAAATTGCTGATTTTGAAAAATGTCCAAATTTATAGAAATTGTCAAGTTATACTATGTATTCTATAAAGCATTGAGGGAGAATATAAATATAAGATAATATAGCGTAAAAGGTGAGAAATACGAGCATGTTTTATTCATAATTTTTTTTTTGCATAGCTATGTATTTTTAGATGGTTTTTGTTTACAACGATATAAAAAACTCTTTTATGTTTCTTGTCTTGCCACTGACATGACAGGCATAACATGTTTTGATGACATCCAAGCATATAAAATCTTGTTACTTCTTCCCTTTCTTCCCTCACTTTTTTCTCTTTTCTTTAAAAGTTGGTTAATTATTTATTCGTTTTGAATTTTTTTTTTATTCTTTTATACTTTTCAAATTGAGTTTGAAGAGTCTTCGCGTTTTTGTAATCAAACAATTCCAAAGTTTTGCCTTGATCCAAACAGGTAACCTGATTCATTCGTTTTTCACCCAGCGCTGCCCTTGCTTTTTTTTTTTTTTTTTTGAAATTGACAACAAATTCCATACCTTGTATATACCTTGTAGTAGCATCTGACAATATTTCCGGGCTACTATCTGTATTACATGAGGAGGTTGAAGTCGTGGTATTGATATCAGTGTATTTCTATTTCAATATCTGATTCCTAAACTTTGTACTTCTGATGGTCTGTGTCAATACTCCCTGCAACATAAGATTGTCAAGGAGCTGCAACATATTGTCGCATTCATGGTCTCTTTCGTCTAGCACTTGTTGTATATACCGATGAGGTGTGATATATTTCCGGCAACGCCTTCAAAATGTTCGACTGCCAGGCTGTAGAAGAGCTTGATCGTTTTGTCATCATTCCATGGCATATCAATGATTGATGCTGTATCTTTCGTCAGAAATAAGCCAAAAGCTATGAAGGGGTCCAATGATTCCGTAAGGGTGCACTTATCAATGCTTGAATGACAAAGAATGATGCATTCAGATGCCCACATGGCGCATAGAAAGGAATAGCAGCCTTGCGCACGACTTCGTTTCGCTAATTGTGTGATATCAAGTGACGAAGAATTGATACCAACAACAATCAAGATGGGGTCCACACCATATTTATTAAATGCTTGTGTGTAATATATGATAGCGCGTTTCATGAATTTTTTGCCTACATAGTGCTGGAACTCTTCGATAATTAGGGGAAGACCAGAAGACAACCAAAACCAAGTCGGATCTGTTTCCGTAGGCCCACTCACTTTCATCAACGATGTAATCATCTTCTGTATTGGTCAATTCCTTTGTGATAGTAAACGCTGTGGGTGTACTTTATAAGTAGATGAAAGATTATTTGTACAGATTTCGAGAGAATGATATTGAATCGTTTTTATATTGGCTAAATGATAAATTAGTTCTTCAAGGATATAAAATTTTCGCTGGTAACCCACTCTTATTTTCACAAGACACAACTTTATTTGCTTATGGTTTCCAATCCCAAATTCAATCAAGAAAAATGGAGCAACATCAATCATTTTGTCTATATGCTACCCATGGAATTTCTTCTCGAAGCATGGAGGTTTTATATACCCTTTTAGTTACAGATTTATTGACTGGAAAGGGCTATCCTGTTGCATATGTGGTTACAAATGACCAAAGCGTAGGTCCTGTAAACCAATGGCTTGTTTATTTGCGAGATAATTGTAATTTTGCGCCTACTGCAATTACAATTGACTGTAGTTTGGCTGAAGTTAATGCTATTAAAGCAGCTTTTAGAAATCAAGTTGTTATCCATTATCGTGCCTTTCATGTCTGGAGAGCATGGAAAGATAACTTGGGTGCAAAACTGTCTTTACCTACGAGCATTTCAAACACTGAAGCTACAGAGTACAAGCAGGATCTTTTGAACGACTTGCACTTGATTCTTGTTGAAACCAGGAAAATGCATTATTTAGAAAAATAGAAGGATTTAAGTTAAAGATCGAAAATCATACTGAACTCTTAGATTATTTTACTCGATACTGGTTTAACAATGAAGAAGTGGTTAAGAGATGGGGAGCACCCTTTATCAAAGAAATCCACAAGTCGTTTGTAACCAATAACTACATCGAAAGTTGGCATAATCAGTTAAAAGCCGTGTACTTCGAGCGTTTAAGAATCAACAGATTAGATAGATTGGCCTTTGTGCTGACAAATGATGTTGAATATTGCTTTGCAGAAGAATACAATAGAATAATAGCAAATATTGGACGTATGGGCCCCATTTCAAAATAACATAGCAAGAAAAGCTTACATGGCATCACAAATCTCAAATGAAAATTTTATTTCAATGATTAGAAACCCACAAGGCTCTTTCACAAATGCTGATGATAACAACAATGGTCCATGGAAAATTCAATCGTTTGATCCTAATAAGCCTCGAACTACATATCAAGTACGCGTGATTAATAATGTTATCTGTACATGTCTTTGTCCAGATTTCAAAAAGACACAAATTGCTTTCAAACATATGTGTTTACTTAAGAGATACACCTCTACGCCTTTGAAGATTGAAGTAGACATAAGTAACGAACTGCAGCTTGAGCAGTATACTTCACACGTCTTGTAGATGAGAACGATGGTAAGTAGTCTTAGAAGTTGCATTTTACAAAATACTTGTAGGCTAAAACTTAATTAGACATTAACATAGAAAATAATTTAGAAGATAATTTAGAAGGTGATTTAGAAGAGACTACAAGTGTCTTAAGTAATTCTGCTGCTATTGACATGGCTTTGTCGCGAATTAGTGCCTTACATCATAGCAAGCGTGATATAGAAAAATTCAAAACGATACCTGGAGTTAACGCTGCAGGGTTAGAACCTTTGAATTCAGCAATCCAAAATGCACTTGATCAAATTGAAAGCATTAGAAACAGCCATCCTAGTTTCTTTCTTAGACAAAACCGTCAGTGGAACTAAACGTGATAAAACATTACAAACAAATTTAATTAGAATAAAAGAAATAAAAGATATAAAAGAAAAAAAAAAACATTTAATTATGTGTCTTATGGTTTATGGTTCAATATTGAAGACCAAAGACTTAACAGCCTCGTCCTTTTCAAACATTTATCCGACGACAGAAAATAAGGGGATTCAATCAAACCAAAATCGATATTTGAATTTTTTTTGTTGCTACAAAATCATACTTTCAAAATATGAAAAAGCTCTTATAAAATAAGCTGCTGTCTATAGAAATAGAGAAAACAAAAATAAATAAATAAACTATTTATGCTTGATACTAATTTAATAAAGTGCAATACGAAAAAAAAAAAATTTTAGGGCAAAATAAAATTCTTTAAAGATTCTCAGGATGAGCTGAAACTCGAAATATCATATGCGGCAAGAGACTTTACTTAGCAACCTCGCCTTTGCTAACCTTATTCAATACTACAATTCAAAATTCACAACAACCAGTGTCAATATCAGTTATTTATTTTTTTTTTTTTTTTGCTTTTTTAAAGCTTGGAGATTTGCTCTGCATGAAAGGTACATATCAATTATATAACTAGATATTTGTCACAATTGGTAACTGTACCTCTTTTATTCAGCAAAGCCTACTATTAAAACCAAGTCTAAAATACAATTTTAGATCAGTATTACTTATTTTTCGCAATGTCAACCTTCAGTCAGGGGAACGCATAAAACACAAACATGGCGAAGTATTTCAACAAAAAATCTGAGAATAATGAAATAAAGCTTTGACAATGTATTTGAGAGCATTTCAAATGGGATTATTGGGTTGTTGATCTACTCCTGACAACAAACATAAAGCATATCGTGACTGGTGCTCGTGGTTTGATGGATCTTCTACAAGCGGAGCAGGGCTGTCAAGGGTCTTAGTTCAACTCGCTTCTTTTCCTCTAATATATAATATATTTACTAAATAAATGAGTAAATCAAAATTATTATCGTATTCAAACAAATTTCCTACACTTGCTGAATGGTCGAAATGCTTTAGGCATAGAAATTCGACTTCACCGAGATCAACCATTGGAAATCCATCAATCGCAGGTAATTTATATAATTTTTTTTTTTTTAATATTTGTCATTTAAAAAAAGTATGTAATATTCGTATAGCTCTCGGTTTTCAACAATTAAATCTCGGAAATGTAAAGAATATGACAGCAGTGGAAATATATCCAGGTATATAAATGTTGTTAGAATATATAAAAAAGTTGATTTTTGACAATGGAGAATTTAGGACTCGGTGCATGGACTTCAGTATTGAAAGATAATGGTTTCAAAAGAATTCTTGCATTAGAACCAGTACCTGCATACAATAAATGGGTTACAGTAAGTAAAAATGTATATTGTATAGATTTATATATTTATTAAAAAAAAAAAAAAAAAAAAAAAAAAAAAAGGGGTTGAGTGAAGAATCAAATGGTGTAGTGGAAGTTTTGAAAAAAGATGGATATGAATGGGAGACATACTTGGACTTGAAACAGCCTGAATATTTGGGATCATTAGAGAACAAAGATTGGTCAAATGTACATCCAGATATTTTATTTACTGGAACTCTTCCCAAAGGCAGTCGAGGAGAACAACTTTTAGCTCAATTTACCACATGTGTAGTGAATAAAATGGCTTTACATACATTAGGTCGTATTCAAATGGCATTTTGGATGACAGATACGTTATACAATGTAAGATAAATAGTATAATTGCCAATTTGATAAGAATTTAATTTATGAAATGTAGAAATTCGTTGCACCACCTAAAAATCATATCCGCTGTAAAATGAGTGTCATTGCTGAAGCATGTGCTGATGTGAAGTTAATTTGTTCCACAGAACCTGAAGACATGTATCCTAATGTAAAATATTTATAAAAAGTAAATATACACAATTATATCAACTTTTTGAATAGGGTAAATACCATTTACTTCATATTGTCCCTTTTGCTGAAAGTAAAATCAAATGTGAGTGAATTTTAAAATCATGGAAGAAATGATAAATGTCTAACTATTTACTAGCTCAATGGGATGTTTTTGAATATGTGCTGAAGCATTTATTTGTTATGCAAAAACAACCATTAACTCATATGGTCAAGTAAGTACTTCAATCAGTGAGGGATCATTACAAATGACTCATTTTTTTTTTTTTTTTTTTACAGAACTTTAGGGCCTGGTGCCGATATTATCCTTGGCAGACTTTCATTTGATCCTAATATCCTTATTGGAGAAATGACAGCAGTTCAATTAGATGAAGTTGCTATTAAATTTGATCAATGGCCACTTCGACCTAGAGTTCTCTTTGAGGATGCTTCTGTATTTACTTAGATTGTAATAATAAATTCGTTATAGATTTCATAACATATACAGTATATACATTTTATTTATAAAGCATCAAAATTAATAATATGAAGTGCTTTTCTTCTTTCCATTTCATCTTCTTTCTTTTCCAGTGTACGAAGCACTACAACGACAATAGCTAATATAATAGAAGCACCTATCAATACAGCCAAAACCCAAGGTACATAATCAGCAGGTTTAATGTATAATTCTACTTTCCATGAAGAGCTGTCTTGTACATTTTCAGGTTGATAAGGTAAGAATACAAGCTGCGAATTAGGAATAACGCCTTCATAGAAAAAGTAATTCTTTTCTTGATGGCGAGAAACGCCAGCAAACATTTCTTCTACATAGTTATTTGTTCTGCCAAGTCCAAATAAGCAATAAGGTGTCTGCAATGATAAATAACCAGATTGTGATAATTGTGATATTTGATGTGATCTTTTAACACCTGCAGTATCCAATACAGTAAATTTCAGTGAGGCACCAGGATAACTAACACCGTATGCTTCTAAATCAGCAACTCCATTGGAAACTATATGGTTTTATTAGTTATTGATTATTATGTAACAGCAGAACAATATTACCTAATCCTTTCAAAAAGAAAGCATCATTAAAAAAATTGTTAATTACAAAATTTGGTGTTCTTTTAGCATCAGAGTTCTTTTGTAAATTTTGTAATACTAGAATATCAAGCGAACCCTATAAAGAATTCAGTATACATATGTGTCAGTTGATTTATTTTGCTTACATCTTCATCAATATCAAAAAATGCTGCTTGAGTTGGATTAGACATTTTGTTTAGAATATCAGCTCCTGTAGTAACAACTGTAAATGTTCTTTTATTTGCTGATTGAGCACTGCTTGAACACAAAGAAGTATCACACAAAGTTGATTCCAATAACAAGACTCGTCGATTGGTAGTTACCAATAGATCAGGGTATCCATCTAAATTATAATCGCCTGTATGTACTGGAACAGGTAATTGACCTCTGAAATTGGAATCCTCAGTCAAAATATATTCGTTATCATCTAGAAAAGTGTCAATGTCAAAAACAACATAATTTTGAGTATTTGGTTTAGAGAAATCAAATGTGAAATTAGGATCTGCTACACATAATTGTTGTGCATTTCGACATGTAGTTGATATTTCTTGTATTTTACTGCAAAGACCCATTTGTTGGTTGTATACTACATGGATACTGCAGACCTTATTTTGACATACAGGAAATATAATATCGATAGAACCATCACCATCTATATCTGCAAAACTTAATGAACCTGCTCCAGTAGGTAAATCTGCCTCCAGTGATAATATAAAACTTTGATCCCGACGATTTGACCATATCTGTATAGACTTTGAGCCACTTGATTTGGAACAAACAAAAACAAGGTCTGCCAAACAATCACCATCCAAATCAACGAATGCGTTAGAATGAGGATTTGCCCATGTACAACGGTCTGTTAATGATTTATCAAAAACAGGAGATGCAGATGTTCTATGCATAATATTGAAATTAATATCTGTATTTTCAAAAATCATCAGCTATCACTCACACATTAAACATTGTACTGGTATCATTTGATTCACTTAGAGCTTCATTTATCCATACACTAAGTTCTTTTGTTTCTAGTGAATATCCTAAAATATCAGTCTTCATATCGCCATTAACATCCAAGACGATTGGTAATGCATTATGTGCTGATGGTAACTTGATTGTCTCTGTTTCTGTTTAAACATTTTTAGGTATACAAGTATATAATATGAAAATCTTAGAAATCATACCAAATGTATCGTTGCCATTGCCAAGGTATATTTGCATTTTTATTTCGTTTGTTGGGTTTTTATTAGGATTTTGCTCTCCCATTAAAAGAACATCTAATTTTCCATCATAATTATAGTCTCCAGGTACGACGTTTGTAATAATAAATCCTGGTTGTATTGTTTTCGATTTTGGTAAGCCTTTGAAAGTGAATCCTACTACATAAAACATGAAAAATTAGACATTATTCATTATGCTTAATTCAAAAAAAAAATATACCATGATCCCATAGATATATTGAAACGGATGTTTGATCTGAACTCAAGACAAATAAATCTGTACTAGATGTTGTTGCATATGATTTTTAGTTTCGTTATAAATGAATCATTATAAAAAAAAAAAAAAAAAAAAAAACTCACAATTTATCTCCATTAAAATCACCAAATGCAGCAACAGTACCATCTATGTCCTCGAGACCGATAGTATCTGGTTCCAAATTGTATAACTTGTTCTTTGGAAACCTCGAACCATATTGAAATTTTTGCGCAATCGCTGCTGTTGGTAAAATACTAGCTATTAGCCAAGATATTGTTGATATTTTCATAATTAATGTTAATAAAAGAGGTAAACTTCTTGGCAATTCGCTTGAAATTGAAGCACGCTTTCAATTACATTCATCCCCAGTGACTGTCTGGCTTGTGTTTAAAAGAACCTGTACACTTTGTAAAATGTAAAACAAAACAAAAAAAGCTTTTCTTATTAATCAAAAATGCGTATTTGCTATTATGATTTGCTCGATATCGAGCGTCAAGCAACTAGTCTAGATATCAAAAAAGCGTACAGAAAGCAAGCTTTGGTTTGGCATCCTGGTATGTAACCTGTTACCATAACAACCATTATGATTATGTGCATTGACATTTCATTTAGATAAAAATGGCGATAGAATTCAAGAAGCTACTGATAGATTCTCTTTGATTCAAGAAGCTTATGAGGTATTATCGGATCCTCAAGAAAGAGCATGGTAAATTAAGTAAATTCAATGGCATCTTATTATTCTTAAATTTTTACCGAACCTATTTAGGTATGATGGACATCGAGATTCCATTTTGAGAGGCACCGATAATAAGCATAAAGACAGCAGTGCAGGTACAACTGCTGAAGATTTAATGCCTTATTTTAGTGTATCTGAATTCAAGGGCTACGAAGATGCACTAAAGGTAATACTCGATGCTACTCGACTCACAATTTTTTAATACTCATTTTTGCATGAATTTAGGGATTCTATAATGTATATCGTAATTTATTTCAAAAACTTGCTAACGAAGAAGAAGAAGCATTTAGAAACAATCCACCTGAAAACGACGACGATATTCATTCAGCTACTTCATATCCATCATTCGGCAACGCCAGTACACCTTTTGCTGATAACGATGGTTATTTGGGTTACGGTGCTTATGTTAGAGACTTTTATGGTGCTTGGTCAAATTTCACATCAACAAAATCTTTTATTTGGATGGACAAATGGAAATTGTCTGATGCACCTAGTCGTTTTGTTCGTAGACAAATGGAAAAGGAAAACAAAAAAGCGAGAGATACCGGTAGAAAGGAATATAATGATACTGTGCGAGTAAGTTATTGTTATGATTTTAACCGATCAATGTTTAAAAACTGGTTTTTTAGAGTCTTGCAGAATTTGTCAGAAAGAGAGACCCTCGTGTGAAGGCTTATTTAGTAGAAGAGCAAAAGAGAAAGGAGGCTGTTGCTGCTGAGCAAAAAGCTCGCATGCAGAGAGAAAAGCAAGAATTGCAAGCCAAAGTTTCCGATTATCAAACACCTGAATGGGCAAAGGTTGAAGACGAAATTGACAGCGAATTGGATGATGAAGAAGAAGAGGAAGAAGTCAATGAGTTTTATTGTGTCGTGTGCGATAAAGGCTATAAAAGTGAAAAGCAATTTACTAGTCATGAAAACAGCAAACGACATATTGACAATGTTGAGATTTTGCGAGAAGAAATGTTGGCAGATGAGGAAAATTTTGATTTTGGAACTACAACACCTATATACGATTTAGATAGCGGTATACCTGTTGAAAAAGATGATGAAGAGATATCAGCACAATTAGACGGATTAAATCTTCAAGAAGAAGAAGAAGAAGTGATAGAAGTATTATCAAATAATAATAAAAAGAAGAAGAAGAATAAGAATAAGAGCAAGATGGCACCAAATTGGGGATTTGATGAAGAAACTGTTCCTGAAGACGTGGACGAAATGTCCATGTTAGCTGCTGCATTAGAAGAAGAGAAATCGAAGAGACGCAGAAAGGGAAACAATAGAGCTGGCTCACCCATTGCCAACGAATCAAATAATATAGATATAGAAACCATAGAAAATGAAACCTCAACTATTACTCCTGTGGTCGTAGAAAAAGAAAGTGCAAAGACGAAGCGTGAAAAGCGTAAGGAGAAAAAGAAGCTTAAAGAAGAAAATACATTTTTAGAGGTAAAAAAAAAACAGACGATTGAAATGTATAATTGTGAAATTGACATGTATTTAATCCTTTAGAATGGCTGTAATGTTTGTGGAGATCAATTTGAGACGAGAAACCAGTTGTTTAATCATATTAGCGAAACAGGACATGCTTTAGCTATTCCTCAAGCAGGCTCAAAATCAGGAAAGAAGGGAAATAAAAGACGTTAATTTTGTATGCATTTATTTAATCATAATTTAGAATGAGTTTCTTATGATGTATGAAATATGCTGCAACTAGGCTTGCATAAAAAAAAACGGAACAGATAACCTGTTGTTGTCAGTTGTCTTTACCACCACGCAATATGTCAAGGTTTACAAGAAAGAAGATAGCGGTTTTCAAATACAGTTTGTTACATAAATTAAACAATCATAATGATAAAAAGCTTATTGTAGTTCAATATGGTTAAGATTCGCATGAGAGTGGGGAAGATGCTTTGTCTTTTTAAGCAAATAAAATAAAGGTAATCTTTTGAATTATTATTCATAATATCCCCACTATAATACTCAATAGTTTGTTTCGCGATTTGACATTAAAATATGTCGTATTTTGATTTTTAATCTGGACAATCTAAAATACGAATTTGGAACACTACTGTAGTCTGAAAAGGGTTAAATATTGTTGCAAGAAAAAATGTATAATTTAATAAAGGAAGTGGTTAAATTAAACCATATACAAAAACTGAAGAGAATCTTTATTTAATATCAATAATCTGTCCTATTTATATACCAATTCTATGTATTATAATTATTCATTAGATTAGTATTTACTATCATAACATAGCATATATTTGATTCCTTCATAATGCATGTACCTGACATCTATCAAATATATCCCTAACTCTAGGGTCATTTATTAGGAACACATTAAAGAGTGTTGTCATAAATTAATGAGTTCTCTTATTCCAATAAGGACTACAAATCCTAAGGTGCATTATCTTCCAAATTATTATAATAAATTGTGGACGCAACAAGTGGATGTTCTCTTCTCGCACATCAGTGAGCAAATCATGGAAACTAAAGTTGATGTCGTTGGTACATTTCCAGCTTGACTATCTTGTATTCTAATTCCAGCTCATTTGGATTAATATTCATTAAAGCGAGGTTGTTTTCAGTTTTTTTTTTAAAAAAAAAAAAAAAAAAGTTGGGTGTGATGAGAACAACTTTTTGAGTGTTATTTACATATATAATTAATAACCACTCAAAAATAACGTTTGGCTAATCAACCCGGGTTACCCTTCCATCCATCATGCCTTTAATGGTTTTTCAAAGTTTAATTTTGAATTACAGTAATATGTCAATATCTATATTACCTTTGCAGTAAATAACGAAGTTGTTTACAAAAATAAAAAAATATAAAAATAAAAGCGGTAGAAATACAATTATAATCAGCTAAAGTTTTATTACAAAAGATTTCTGAAGATTAAATATAATTGAAAAAG
>JAEPRC010000374.1:0-41459 GCA_016758945.1 Mucor plumbeus
CTTTTTCAATTATATTTAATCTTCAGAAATCTTTTGTAATAAAACTTTAGCTGATTATAATTGTATTTCTACCGCTTTTATTTTTATATTTTTTTTATTTTAGTAAACAACTTTGTTATTTACTGCACTCTTTAATGATTACCTTCGTTATTTTTAATAAGTCGGCAAACAAGATATAATTATTGTTGAATGAAACAGCAAGACTGTAAGAAACTATTTCCAGTAATTATGAGAGTGATCTGTATTATTCTTCAGGAAATTCGTGTTAAATTGATATTTAACAACTAGATTGTTATCCCAGAAAATTAAGATTATAAAAGTTCTCCTTTATTCAGCTGTCAGATCCGAAAATTATATTTATACTAATGAGATTTCAAAAAATAAATTCTAATCTAAATATGCTATTGTTCTTTGTTTGAAAATAAATGAGTTACCCTTCAAATATGATAATAATAACTAAGATACCCACGATGTATCCGAGTAAACTGATCATGAAAAATGATTGTAATAAGCATACCCGTGAAAAACTGGATGTACTTCCTTTGTCTTAATCTTCTCAATTGCGTTAGTTGATCTATTTATGTCTTGACCCGAGTAATCCATTGTTCTTCAAATTAATAACCCGATTACCCTTCAAATTCAGCAGATCTTGATATATCAACCCCAAAAATTGTCTTAGTATTCCGTAACAATATCCTTTAGTTCAAAAAAAATATGTTCTAATAGAATACAACTTGTAAATTTCAGAACCGTCAAGAAAACCCAAATTCTATCACCAGATCTTCTATGAAAATTCTTGACAACACAAAATATACCAAAATTCTACATTCCACTGATTCAACTGTCTTCAAATTCTAGAGTATTACACCTCCAAACTAAACATACATTATTATAATTCACTTTGTGTTGCAAACGACCACCACGTAAGGTATAACCATGTGAAACATTCCTTCCTTTTATAGAAAGATTATTCTGCAGATTTACCTATCACCTCTTATATACATTACAATATATAACATCCTCAATGGTCCAACGGCTAGGATTTATCGCTTTCACCGATACGGCCGGGGTTCGACTCCCCGTTGGGGAACATTTTTTTATTACTAAAAAGTAAAGTGCGTGTAGCACTTTTTATTGTTGCAAATCAGTGTCGGGTACACTCTGACTTTTGTCTAACAAGTTAATTAGTATAAATATCAAATGAAATGTATAATCAATAAAGATCATCTTTTATCTCATAAATATTCTTTTATATAAATCTACTCTAAAAACATATATCTCTGCACACGACATCAGATTGCTTAAACTGACTTTGCTGCTAATGTTTCTAATGAAACACTATTGTTACGCCTAATGCTTGTCGTAACTCTCTTTTTGTTGATACTTCTTTTTCTAATAAGACATCTTTATTAAAATCAAATATTTACAATCTTTTAAACTGCCATTCAATATTATATTCTCAAATTACTCCTGAAACAGACAATTCTCAGGTCAAACCAATTTATGCGGACTCAAGAATAAATCAGGCATGATAAATGTCTTTAGCTTCCATCGCAAATAATTATATTCAAAAACAACAACACATTTAACCCATATATAATCAATCTTTTCTTATCTTACATGGATGATAATATAAACATCCCATTTTATTTCATTTTGTCCATTTTACCAAGGACCTTTTAACAGAGCATTAACTAGTATAAATAACATAAAACGATAACTAAACTAATAAAGATCATCTTACTTCTCATCTTACTTCTCATCATATTATTTCATCTTATTTTACATCTTACATTTTCATTTTACTTTTTATCTTATTTTCACTATAATATTATCTTATTGATATTATATTTTATCTTCTTATTTTACTACAAGATCCCTTGAACTATTATAATATATTTCATTTTATCTTTTCTAATTTTCTCTTATTCATTTCGGTTTATAAAAATTAAACAAAACATTTACTTTAGTTGGACAACTTAAAACCTGGTGCTCATTTGATAGATATTACTGTATTGGCAATATTCTATTTTATTTTAATTCTTTTACTACATATCTACTTTTTCATCCCGTTACTACAAGTTCAGTTGTAACACTATCTTTGACAACCCATTATAATTTATCATCAGTTCATTTTTGGTTATTGTTACAATTGAAGTGGTAGTAACTTATGAAGTATTTAGAAATGCAATAAAAGAAAAACTAATAGATTATTGCTAATACAGTAATAACTATTAAATGAGCACCAGGTTTATAGTTGTCCAACTAAGTAAATGTTTTATATAATATATATAAAACGTAATAAGTAAAATATAAAATAGAAAATGTACAATGAATTATATAGGAATGATTCAAGGGATCTTGTAATATAATAAATATAAAGTTAATTGTATCAAAAATAATATGATTATTAAATGTTAATCAATATTATGGATAAGTAAAATAAGGTAAGAATAAGATATTTTTATTAATTGTTCGTTTTGAGAATTGATATTTATATTAAAAATGTGTCTGTTAGTGGATCCTTGATGTTAAGGATATGTTTTTGATTTAAAGATGAGATGTCTCTGATAACGTCTCAATAAAAGATGGGTAATTTTGTTAATATGGTAAGATGAAATGTGATTTTATCCATATTCCGTCATCTATCTTGATTGATAGTGGTCAGGTAAAAATTTATAAAGATTAGATGAGATTCTTCTTGTGTATTATTTCTAAGAGATATTCGATTATACGATAATTTATAGTAATTTGACAGTTGTTCTTTTGGTGGGAGTTGAAAATGTATGATTGGAATTGAATTATTATGCAAGGTAATATTTAAGGTTTCGACGAATTTCGCGTATAGTTGTACAGCTTTCTGGATTAGAATATGACAAAGTGTAATAGGATTTGTATTCAAGGTCATTTATTTATTTTGAATAATAAGAATAATATGATCAAAAGAAAAAGAATATGTTTTGGTAATTTCAGTATAGTCTGTAACACTACTTCTTTAGTTACTACCACTTCAGTTGTAATGTTACAAATTAGGTTTGTCGTGAGTGATGTAATAAAGAAAAACTAATAGATTATTGCTAATACAGTAATAACTATTAAATGAACACCAGGTTTTAAGTTGTCCAACTAAAGTAAATGTTTCATATAATTTTATATAAAACAAAATGAATAAAAGAAAAATAGAAAAGGTACAATGAAATATATATTATAATAGTTCAAGGGATCTTGTAATAAAATAAGAAGGTAAAAATATAATATTAATAAGATAATATTAAAGTGAAAATAAGATAAA
The DNA here is from genome assembly GCA_016758945.1 of Mucor plumbeus. Classification (NCBI taxonomy): domain Eukaryota; kingdom Fungi; phylum Mucoromycota; class Mucoromycetes; order Mucorales; family Mucoraceae; genus Mucor; species Mucor plumbeus. The sequence continues at coordinate 3,293 of JAEPRC010000374.1, forward strand.
AAGTAAGATGAAATTGTGAGATGTAAAATAAGATGACTTTATTTAATGTTCTTTTGCAAGAAGGTTATTTGTACTAAACAAGAATAATGTTACAAATTATACTGAAATTACCAAAACATATTCTTTTTCTTTTGATCATATTATTCTTATTATTCAAAATAAATAAATGACCTTGAATACAAATCCTATTACACTTTGTCATATTCTAATCCAGAAAGCTGTACAACTATACGCGAAATTCGTCGAAACCTTAAATATTACCTTGCATAATAATTCAATTCCAATCATACATTTTCAACTCCCACCAAAAGAACAACTGTCAAATTACTATAAATTATCGTACTTCGCATATTAATTCAACATGGCGAATTGTCAGTGAATTATTTTGAAATGTTTATTCCAGGATTATATTCAAGAAGATATCATATTTAATATCAGCGTCTAATTAAACTGTGAAATAGTTTATTTGTGAAGGCGAACAAATTAAGTATATATCAAATTGGCGAATTTATATGTTCAATGTATAATGTTGTGAATTATTATTACAATCCGGTTCTTTATACTATAAGTATTGTATAAAAATTTATGACTAAACAAAAGAATATGCTTTTTATTATTCTTGTTTACATGTCAAATAATGTATATAATGTAGAGACTTACAGTCAAACCTCAATTTAAGGGCACTCGTGGTTTCTTTTAAAAAGTCCTTTATATCGAGGACCTCCCTTAAATCAAATTTAAAACACAGATCAACTTCAATTTGAAGAAAAGAATGAAGGATTAAGGCATCTTAGATAATTACACCACATCCTTAATCCATGATACAAAAACCTCCTTTATATCGAGGTTTCCGTTATATTGAGGGACCTTATATCGAGGTTTGACTGTATATCCAAATCAAGTAACCGCTAAATCCTATTCTTATTTTTTATGAAATTATAAATTGTGATGAAGCTTTGTTAATTCCTCATTCTCAAATAAATTAATACAGTAAAATGTCTATTCTGAAATCTCAGTAAAAACACAAAGGAGGATATTATGTATAGTTGATGGAGTAAATATTGTAACCATATGGTCTTTGCATTTAATTTTTTTCATTGCCGTCTAAAATAAAAAGAAATGAAACAGAAACAATGCCAAGTTTGAAAGAGATTAAAAATTGAAGAGGAACTGTAACTTTTTTTACTTAAAGAAAAACAAAGCATTTTTCTACAGACGTGAAGTAAATTTCAAAGAATTATATGATGACTAAAACATGACTCATTGAACTATGTTTCTATTTTGGTTCATTCATTGATAGAAACCAGTTTGTTTTTCGCACAAATTTAACATATCCAAGAGTTCAGGCATTGTAGACTACAAAAAAAAAAAAGCTTAATGAAGTAACATGTAGTTGGTAAATATGGCCAATTGTACACAATAAGACGTTATAATAATGCGAAATTTGTATTATTGTAGAAACCAAAATCAAAACCAAAAAATTTTGAAGGATATCAGCATACCATAAAAAAACAAATTATATCTGTTGTGTCAATATCTACAGTATTACTTTAACTTGCAGAATCATGTAAACTTTCACTTTACTTTACTTTTAAATTACAATATGTACGTTTCTTTACAAATACTGTGAGGGAAAAAAACGTTCCAGTGTTTTGCAAAATTGAACGTTTTGCTTATTTTCTCAATAAATATTAGAGTTATTGGTACGGTCTTAAATGGAATAAATATTCTGAGTTCTTGGCTTCTGGATGATATATTATACGCCTTAATCAAGTGATTTAAAAAGGAATGATAGCCTTATGAAAACTGAAATGTGGATTTTATTTAATGTCAGAAAAGCTTAATATCTAGTTGGACCCCCTCTACTCCTGATAACCGCGTTAATTCTGAGAGTTATAAGTAAATAACAATTATTTCCAATACTATAAAATAAAGAAGACTACAAGTGATTATATCACGGAGAACGTAGGGTCTTTATTATTAAGTTAAAAAGGAAGCCAGGAGCCATCACGCCCTGGTTTCTAAAAGTATTTATATTATTTCAATTCCATTTGGATGTCAGATTCAATATGGAATTGAGTTGATATTTAACATAAATAATAGGCAAAAAACCGACAAATTCGACGTGGCATGCTGTCTATATATTTAAGGCAGTCCTCTTTTGTGAATTTATACCATTCCCGTTCAATTCTCTCTTCTAATTCGGATATAGTGGTGGCCCTAGTAGGGTACTTGTTCAAACGAAGTTTTACCTGATGCCAGACATGTTCAATGGGGTTCAGGTCTGGGCTTTGCGCGGGCCAATCTAGAACAGTATCCAGAGAGTACCCGTGGCGTCTGAACCATCTCTTAGTAGCACCGGAAGTATGTGGTCTTGCTGAAATCTAAAGGTTTTCTTGTCAAAGCCATAGTAAGCCATAGTGTCCTGCAAAGATAACTCCAGGATTTCAGCATAAACTTCTGAGTTAACGGTTCCTTCGGTGATTGTGGAGCCATAAATGAGTCCCTCCGCTGTTATCATGCCCCAGAAGACAACGCCACTACCGTCTCCCTGGACCTGAGCCTCGGTTTGATGAGGCAGCAACTCAGTGGGCCTGTCAGTCCAATAGAAAGCTTTGCCGTCAGAACCCCACATATTGATCCTGGTTTCGTCGGAAAAGCCCCATTTACGCCAGTCGTCCGTAGTTAAATGACGATGTCTTCTAGCCCACGCAAGACGCTTTGCCCGGTTCTCCGCTCGCACGAAATTGGTCTTGACCTTCCTTTTAGGCTTGAACCCTTTGCGTATGAGTATGTACCGTATGTTTCTCATAGACATCTGAATTCCGATATAAGAAAGGCAGCATTGCACACCCTTGGGGCCGTCTTAATTACCATTGCGGAGATTCCTCTCAGTGTAGTTCATATTTTGAGTAGTAATTAAGCTGCGTCTTCCGGGTTTGGCCTGCTTTGAGTTACCAAAAAACTTCTTTCTATAGCGAGAAAGTACACTGAGGGACAAATCTGGGAAAATTTTTTGAATGGTACGGAGAGACCAACTTCCACTGAAAAGAGCCTTGATAAATTCCTGGACCTCCAGAGGAATGGGACGCGTCATGGTGAGAGAAATTTTTAAGTAAGATTGATGAAATACTATGAGCTATGAAGCAAAAGACCAGAATATCAGACTCTTTTATACTTTTTTAAGCATTCTTTGGATAATTAACATTTTGAAAAAGACTGATGTAAAAATTTACGACTCTCGGGCCATTCTTGTGGAATCTATACAAATATTGAGATCATTCCGTCATATTTCACATCTTACGAAATTGAAACTTTTTACTTTGCGTCTGTCTCAATCGCTGAATATTTATTGCTGCACTTACTTAAGTACTTTATTTTGTAGCCCAGAACCCAGGCCTTAATATGTCTACTATTTCTTTTAAATCGAAGCAATATTGACGGAACTGTAAACGCGAAACCACAAATTTGCCAAACACTGGAACGTTTTTTTCCCTCACAGTACGTCCTACCAATTGCTTTCTTAAATAAAAATATAAAATAATGTTAAGTTTATTCATAAATCATCATTTTCAGCGCTAATTCATAATAATTTCCATCATTTATTTTATTCCATATTCTTGTGGATTAATGAAAAAAATTGGTAGAATTGAAACATAATTTGAAACAGACGTAATATTGAGTCTTTGAAATATAAAAAAAGTATAAGTAAAAGAACTTTTGATGAAATACTTTATACTTTTCTGTAATGATTCACATTACATAGCAGTAAAGTAGCTGTGAATTTATATATGCTACACCTTATGACTATAAACAGTGGTTTGTATTCAGCTATATCTGTCTATTTCTTTCTATTGTAATACCATAGTATATTCCAGACTTTTTCTCATATTTATAATCATGAATTAATAGGCAATTCTCACAATACTCAAAAAGGGCAACTTTAACAGTATTAATAATTCTAATTCTCATAGCATCCATACTGCCACGCAATATCGCAACATGGCATTTGTGTTTAGAACATAGACTGCGTCGGGTGCATCTAGATTATATAGCATCATCAATAGTAGAAGTTCTCAAATAAGTATTAGCTGGTTATAATCCTTAGAGTGAGAAGAATGAGGTTATAATGATGCATTGTACCTTTATTACAGTTAGTTATGTTACATGAAGGCTATGATGAAATCGTGTAGCACGAATGTGTTGGATGATCCAATCACGAATCTGTCCTTGAAATTCGAGTTGCGTTATTTAATTGAAAAGAAGATTTATTCTCTAAATTTAGTCAAGCATGAATACTATAGATACTTAGCTTGGTGCAATGTTATTACTGTCAAAACTGGTTTGGCCAATCTGTTATAGAATCTGTTACTGATTCCACATTTCCAAAAAACTATAAATACCCTGTTTCTTAATGCTTGTTAAAAAGTTCATCATCTTTTTTGATACAAAATATACTCAATAAATATATCTAGTTTTAACTTTATTTTCTAGTATCTTTATTCTGTATATATAAACAATTTGCTTTGACCGGATTATTGATGAATAATCCTCAAGGTATATCTGAATGATTATTCTCATGATACAATTTAGGGAATTATACTGGTGTGGTCCCTGAGATAACCATGATAATTAGAACATATAAAAGCAACCACATTTTACTTCTTAAATAAACTTCACTATCAATTTTGATTTTTTTATAACAACAGTTGAGAAACTGATCAATATATTCTTTTTTTTAAATTGTTATTTTTTTTTTAAATTGTTATTTTTTTTTAAATTGTTATTTTTTTTATATTGTTTCGACAATTCAATAATATCTATTTTATTTTTCTATCTTCTACACTATTTTAATAATTTAATCAAATAAATATATTAAAACACAACCCTCAATATTTCTTAATACTGCTTTTTGAATTGCCACAAGATTCAAGATAAATATTGTTGCAAGAAAAAATGTATAATTTAAAATAAAGAAAACTTTTGAAAGTAAATCACACACAAAAACTGGAGATTTTTTATTAATTATTAATTATGTCTTTATATACCAAATCTATAAGCTGTACATTATGACTACTCTAATAATCAGCTCATATAACAATCAAATAGTGCTACCTAGCACAGCGTTTTGGTTGCACTTAATAAGCTTTGAGGTTCCTTATTATACATCTTGTAGCATGTTCCTTAATATAAAAGAACTATCAATCTAAAAGGAGTTATTATCTCACCATAAGCATATGTGGATACAACACTTTTGTCAAATATTAACCTCCATTAATACATAGTAAGTATTGCCAAAAGCAATATTGAAAATACATTAGTAACACCAAGGTCCACCCCAAAGTACTTCTTTCTTAATAGCTTAACTATCTCAAGAACATAGTACTTCATTACATTTTCTTTGAATATTTCAATTTTTACACATTTTACACGTACTAGAAACTAAATTTGCAAATTTAAAGTCTACTTTTTTTTTGTTGACTTTGTAGATATGTTCAAATATATATATTTCACTACTAGAAACAAATCGCTCTCTGTGTGATACAATATGTCTTTTTGAGTCGCCTAAAAGTAAATATTTATAAGGTTTATTTATACAAATATAGCTCAAATAAATACATATTAACTAATTTTTTTTATTAGTGAATACAATAATTTGAGAGGGAAGTGGGTTCTAGATGAGGTAAATTATATACATAATCTGTATTTTTTATAAAGTTATGCATTAACACTTTCTTTATTTTAGGATCTAATTGCAGTAAAACGAGAAAAGCTTTAAAAAGATACAGTTTAAGTCCTTCTTTATTAAGAAATGGATAGTGTGCAATAAGTCTATATTTCTACTCTATTTATATTATTTGTAATTTCATTATGCCTGGCAGTTTTTATTGTAACTGTCAGTGATTTATCTGAATTAGGAATCACGGGATTACTAATTTAGAGTATTTTTTACACCATAATGTTTATCATGCAGATCAGACCATGCTACATCCCATGTGTCTATTCATGCTTTTTATTGAATCACAAAAGTATGATTCTATTTTACTCATGCGATATCCATATGTTTATTCTTTTGATAAATATATTAGTTTGTCCGAGATTTAAGGTTTATATTGAGCTTCTTGATTTACATAGTCAAGGCGCCTTTTTAATATCTGTTTTTCGACATATTTGTTAATGATCTACATAGAACAATTCTTACCTTGGTCTATGTGTTTTTCAGGTTTATTTTATGATTCTACTCGTTTTTAATTATATAATTCAGCTTATTTTATTGTATGTTATGTTACTAATACTTCTCATATTTTATAATTAAATCTATGTCATCTCTATTTGGATATTAGAACATAGTTTTATTTGAAATGACATTTGATTTCTTATGTGTGGAAATAGTATCTTAGTTCAGCACACTAATATAGCTTTGACGAAATAAGGTTAGCCAACTAAGAGGTGAGTACTACTTGCATCATATTATTTTGAGTGCAAATATGGGCTTTTCGAGGGCTTTTATAGCTATACCCTTATTGTTAATATACTATTATAACCAATTAATTTAATGTGATCTATTTTTTTTAAATAAAATAATCAATTTTTCATCCCATAAATATTCTTATTTTGTGTTTTTATTTTTCCGTTTTTAATTTTTTAATGATGCTGCTAATGTAATATAAACCTCAGCTATCTATTTTTATTAATATACCCTCATTTTTTACCGTTTTTACCCATAATATGTGATATCTGATTGATCCTGAATCTGATTTTAAGTATAAAAATGATACGATTTATTGACTGAAACAAAGAAATATCTACTACCAATGTCTCATTTGTTTTGGATTTTGTCCCAACATCTGATTTTTAAAAGGCAATTACTAAATAAAGCAAAAGTGATCACTGAATTCCAAGCTTACTTCAAATAAGATGAGTTTAATTCACTTAATAATTCACATATAATTCACGTACGTGAATGAAATTATTCCTTGTAATTCACGAAATAATTTCAAAATAATTTACTGGGCAAATTATGATTTTTTGCCTAGTGGTTGTTGATAAGATTGGTTTAGAATTGGTTAAAAAAATTAAGCACGTAAATTAAGAAGTTGATTTTTTGTAACACTAATTAAACCTCATTGGAGGCTACTCTGTCGTTTTTGTTTCGTTAACGAATATCGATTTTCTACCGAGATAATCAAAATAATAGTTTACAATACAGATTAAAACCTATCATAACTGAGCCCAAAAATTGATTTGACACTTTGTGTAATGATTCACATTACATAGCAGTAAAGTAACTGCATGAATTGTTTCAGTAATTAATCATATAAATACTTAAGCAGAAACAGATATTTGTGAAAAAATGAAAATAAAAACACTTGTAAAATAATATATAAGATGTTGTTTATTCGTTTAAAAATAAGATAAGATTATTCATGACTAACTGGAATACTTTGCTATTTATATTAATTGTCTAAACTACAGGAATGGGGAAAATACAAGAGATGGATCATTGATGTTGACCAATGAATGACTAGAAAGATTAATTGAATGAGTTGATGGATAATGTAGATTGGAAAGTAGAACAGTTATTGGTTCTTTGTGAATATAAAAATTTAAGGACTTGCTTAATAAACATAATAAAAATTTATGGACTTCTTTATTAACAAGTTCATTGATTATCTCTTTCTATATAATTGATGATGTTGTACAAGATGTCAACTTTATTTACACGAGATTGACATTTAAATTGTGATTCAAAATATATAAATTTTTACTATAGTAACAATTGCTGTTCTATGACAATATTAAAACATTAGTGAAAATATCTGTTTTATTCTTCTACCTATTTTAATAAATTAATTAAATAAATATATTAAAACACAACCCTCAATATTACTTAATACTACTTGTCAAATATTATTAACTTCCATTAATACATAGTAAGTATTGGCAAAAGCAATATTGAAAATACATTAGTAACACCAACGCCCAACCCAAAGTACTTCTTTCTTAATAGCTTAAACTATCCCAAGAACATAGTACTCCATTACACTTTGGAAAAAAGCGAAAAAATGGCAATTTTAAAATTTACAGTTATTTGTTTTTTAACGTAAGTTTATTATAAAGTTGTATCTTTCCAATAAAATCTTTATATAAAACAGTTTTTGCAGCCAACATCATAGCAATTTTTTCAGAAAAGTTGTAGTTTATACCTCATTTTACACCTTTTTTCCCGTAGTGTGACAAATCAATTTAAAATAGCCCAAAAACCAAAATTGTCTAATGGCTCATGAGCTGCAAAGTAAGTTGGGATAGCGTACGAAATGGTTTTTGTACATATTTAGATTTTACATCTACTTTAATAAAATTTGTACAGACGTTTTACACTAAACTTTGCGTTAATTGCAATCGAAACTTTAAAGGTTTTTTGACGATACACGATACTTTCTATAGACATGTCTCTAATTTGAATAATTGATATATTACACAACAAAATAGCTGTTGATCTAGCTATTGATAAACAATTTGGCTACCTTTTTTGTAGAAAAAACAAGATTTTTGTCAAAAAATTTTCAAATTTAAAATTTGGGACCAGGGTATACTGGTCTTTTTCCGAAGTAAACCAAGGATATTCCTTTTTTTTACGTAATTTTGAGAATATCTCTACGAAAATTTTATATTTTGAGAAGAACTAAATTACATCCAATAAAACGCAACAAGTTCTATCACGTGAACTAAAAATAACTACTACTCAATCTAGCGAATATTCTGAAATTTATTATAAAAATATCAAAAAAAGGAAAAAAAAATGGTAAGAATTTTTTTATTTAGATACGCTATAGAGCACTTCAAAGCAAATAAGCGTTATTATTAAAAAGTGTTAGTATAGCTTAGTTGTTTGGAGAAATACAAATGTTCAAACTTTTTACTTTTTAGACGGAAATATCTGTAAAAGTCTGAAATATTAGCCTTGAAAAAGTTACATCAACTGCAAAAAACAGGATATTTTTGGATACTCGTACTTGAATTAAGTTTAAACATCTCAGGTACGAGTAGACTGATCTCACGTCCGAGCTTTTATTTAAAGCCTAGATCTTGTAATATATGAGCATCCGCATCTAAACTATTAGTTTTCACATGCCTAATATCGACTTTTTTAAAAGATAGCTAATTGTGTATAGATGATATTTCGTTCGTCACCTATACTTTAGTGTTTAAGTAAATTTTTGCACACATTTATTTATTTTCAAACCCATAATTTATAGCTGTAAATCAGCAAGATATATTTACGATTGTATTAGACATTATGGCTATTATTGTGATAATATTGTCTATTTAGTAAAGTTTGCGCTAAAGAAAATAATAATAAAAAAGGCGTAATTATCAAACAGAAAGAGAGGAAAAAGAAAAATGAGAAAAATAAAACAACAGCGTATTTATACTATTTACGCACAAGCTTGCACTTATAGTTTGTGTCAATTAGATTATTGGTATTTCCATGCGATATAATTGATATACAACATTCTATCAACCTACTTCAACGATATAAGGCTTGATAAGACAATTGCAGTTATCGTTGTTGGCATAAATACATCACATGGTACATTTGAATTTCACATTATTTCCTTTTTCAATGTGAGATACATTATTTTCACTTAATATTTTCGCATATTTAGAACAAATTGGCATATGATTTGGATGCGACAAATACGATAACAATGTTTTATTACTAGAGAGGCTTCCCTTGTAAGCAATCATCAAAACTATTGACGGGGTATTTGTAGAATCCTTTGAGATCACCGATAAGGATTTAGTTATATGCACCGGCGATTCTCGATGAGAGTGTCTCTTCTTCCAAGAGTCTCTCTCTTTTCAGCCTGTTTTTGCAGACGGCTAGGATTTCTCGCTAGAGTTTAGCTCTAATGGATATGGGGGAAAGTATACACATCTATTTTTACGGCCTTCAACAAAGCTTTTGCTATTCCCATTTGAGTGAATAGGGCATTGCTAATAATGAAATAATGATCCTTAAATATATCCGAGAGTTTGTTCATTACGTCCATTGTGTTGCTCAAGAGACTGAAATAATTACCGGTAACAGTGCTTTTGCATTGTTTTGGAGGAGGGAAAGAAGTTTATTAGATCCTGCAGTTTTCCCCTTCTTTGGCACAGACAGCGCTCAAGGCCATCTTATCATTATGTTGACAAGGCCATGAGCAGACGTTGAACCCAGAATAACTGTTGTTTTTGTCCTTGTTTTTGTTACTTTAATAACGGCACAAGTACCTCTTTTTGACCATGCAAAAGATCGCTTCATGTTGATATGAAATGCCACTTCATCGATTAAGACACAATTGCTTATGTAGCCCATATCTGTTTCCATCCATTTTTCAATCCATTCTTCCGAGCCTTGATTTTTTTTCGGGACTATTTCGATCAACAGAATGAAAATGAGCACTCTTCAAACTAATATTTAAGTTCTTGGCGACGGAATGGTAAAGGGCTGTTCTGGAGATTTCTAAATCGATGAACGACGCTGCCAATCTCTCCATTATTTGTTCCAGCACCAGCGAGGGCTAATTTTCCACTAAATCAACTATAATATTATTATGGCCATCATCAAGTATTGCTGGCTTACCCCTGGGCCTTTCGCTACCTTCTTGTCTTGTAATGTACATCTGAGGATTCTCTTGATCATTCTGGACACATCTTTGAGCAGTGCGTGGGTTATTCTGAAGTTTCAATACTTTAGTGTGAGTAGACATGCTCCTTTCGTAAATTAAGCGAAACAACTGCCCCTTTTGCAAATCTTTGCAACTTCTATAGGCTTTACGAACTCTGGTGTTTTGTTCCATCTTGACTTTTATATTTGCGGATTGCCGTATAGGCCTTTTTTTCTGGCTTCTCAGGTGGTTTGAAGTCAAAATACCTACCAAAATTTGTCAGCGTCTTGATAAGATATATCTCCTCCCTCTAAATCCATCTCTGCTACTGTAACTGTCATGACTTCGTCATTATAACGATTTCCTTGGCCGTCATCGTTTACAAAGTTGTTTATTTTTGAAGAAAAGTTCCAAATGTGCGATAATTTTTTTCCAAGAATGCGACAATATTAAATAAAAATAGCGTATAATTTGAAAAAGAGTATCAGACTAATCGAATGCGATGAAAATGGAGAAATTTGTATATCTAAACACAATTGACTAAATAGTATTCGTGGACTGTACACAACATTATAACCAATATTTGGCAAATTATTTCTCAGGCTACGATCGCTAATGGTACTAAGCCCAACAAAATTTTCTCACAATATTCTCCATGCATTTGTTTAGCACATTTGTAAAATCATTTTAAATCAACAAGGGTGTTTTATTGATTTGTTGGTAAATTTACTTTATTATGGCCCACTCACCGATCCAACTAACACATTCACTGCATTTTCAACTCTTTTAGGATATTAAAAGGAATGCTAATTTGTGAAACAAATACTACTTTATTACATGTTGCGTTGTATGCCGGGAGAAAACCTCCCGAGCGAACATTTCGATAGATTTGATAACCTTCCTTTGCTCGCCCCTCCGTTTTTTCAGAATAAATATATGAGGAATATTTGAAATTATGGAATGCAAATAATTAATAAAGTATTTAATTTGTTATATACGATTCAAGATTGAGTTTAAGTTGATTTATTAAATATGCAATTCAATCATGAGAGATTAGGTTTTACAATTAAAAATAGTCGGGGTTTGCTATGACAATCAACAACAACAACACTAACACAAGATTTCTTTTTTTTTTCTCTCTCTCTCTCTCTCTCTTCTTTTTTACTATATATTTTTAATTTCTTTAATTTAACAAGAACAATAGAAAAAATGTCAACTCAAGCCAAAGCAAGACGTATTGCAGTTTTAGGAACAAGAGCTGTTGGTAATTATTTGATAATAACTAAATAAAAAAAGCAGACAAGATACTAAAAATAAACCCAAGGCAAATCCTCGCTTGTTATCCAATTTTGTGAAAATCATTTTGTTGACAGTTATTATCCAACTATTGAAAATACATTTACAAAAACCATTAAATACCGAGGATTAGGTAAAAAATTCAAGATACACGTCGTATTTTGTATAATATATATAACATAAATATTAGAATACAAGGTTGAAATTATGGATACAGCTGGTCAGGTAAAGCTTTACACACTAATCTAGTCGCGCTAGATAAGAGAGAAAGAAAATCCTAACGCTGCCTATAGGATGAATACTCTATATTATCATCACATCATGCATCAAGTATGAACGGCTATGTGTTAGTTTACTCCATTTCCTCAAAATCTAGTTTTGATATGATCAAGATCATTCGAGATAAGATTTTAGATTTTACTGGATTAGAAACTGTGCCTTGTGTTATTGTTGGTAATAAGTCTGATTTAAATATCCAAAGACAAGTTACAACACAAGAAGGTTTAGATTTAGCACAACAATGGAATTGCCCCTTCGTCGAAACATCTGCCAAGCATGATGAGAATGTTTGTAAGTTTATAGATGTTGTATAAAAAAAATTACTAAGAATAATTCTATTATAGCTAAAATTTTCGATTCATTAATTGCTTCTATTGAAAAAGCGAATAATCCTCCTCCTGAAGAAAAGGGCGGTTGTATTGTTATGTAGTTGGCTGATGTTTATATATATTTAAATAAAAATATGTCAAAGCAAAAAGACGAAACGGAAGACATCTCTTTGAATATGAAATAAAATCTGTGTCTTTAGTAGGGCATTACAATCATCTACAAGATATACATGAATTTATAGTGATCAACTATATATTTATTTACTCGGATAATGAGCAATATTATTTCGTACACTGATATAAAATGTGGGGCTATGAGTTTGACAGGTTGGTAACCATGGTAACAACAACAATGACAGATCAACCAATTTTACACCAAAACCATTTAAATCCCTATTTTTTTATGTTTTACACCATTTAACGCTTCATTTCGAATAAATTGTATGGATAAAAATATACATTGCATTTTTTTTCGAAAATATCCTTCAAATGGACATTTTACAAGTATTTTTCTCAATTCTGCTGCTCCAAATATTTAAACACAGTTAAACCACAAATCGTGTTCTTTTTTTTTTAGAAGCACCCAATTCAACAAAAAACTTATTTCACAAAAAAAAAAAACAAAAAATAATACGAATGATATTTTGACATGCATTCAATTGTAATTTCGTAAAATTTATAGAATTTTGAATGTGGAAGATGTACAACATTTTTTTAAAAGGTAAATTTTGCTATACGAAATCTTTAACGATTTTTGTCATTGTTACCAAATCTCTATGTAAAAGTATGAATAATTGATAAAAATCGTTTATACAAAAACCGTCTGAACAGTTTGAGCTATTGCTGTTGAATTTAGTATTATAAAAAGATATAAAAAACAGCAATTCTTAGTATATTTAACCAATGAACAAAGGTCCAAAAATAAGCTTGCTATAACAAAATGTTAGTCCAAAAAAACATCTATCATCCAATAAAATTTAGAGCTCAATAAATTTGTTTTGTGTGTGTAGATGATAGCAAAAAACATACGTAACTGGGTTCCATTCTATTATCAGGCTTTTCTTTTTATTTCATTTTTATACTTTTTCCTCTTTCTCCTTTATTCATTATTTTAACCGAGTAACTATTAATGTCCCTTCCTAAAAGAATTATCAAGGTATAAATATATCAACTTATTCTAAGAATTTTAGAATTAAATGTAAGTATTTCTTTTACGTGATGTAAATAGGAAACAGAACGTTTATTAGCAGACCCTGCTCCTGGCATTAGCGCAACACCTCATGAAGATAATTTGCGCTATTTCGATGTGATTATTGCTGGCCCTACTCAATCTCCATTTGAAGGTAAAAGTTTGTTAATGATTTTACTATTAAATAATAACTAAATTATTATAAAGGCGGTATTTTCCATTTGGAATTATTCTTACCCGAGGATTACCCAATGGGTCCCCCAAAGGTTCGCTTTTTAACCAAAATTTACCATCCAAACATCGACAAGTTGGGTCGTATTTGTTTAGATATCCTTAAAGGTAAATTAATACATGAAAGAAAAGGGAGTGAAAGAAGGAGAGGCTATGTATTTAAAGAGAGAGAGAGAGAGAGAGAGAGAGAGAGAGAGAGAGAGAGAGAGAGAGAGAGAGAGGAGAAAGTGTTGACAATTTTCTTTATTTACAGATAAATGGTCTCCTGCTCTTCAAATCCGTACAGTTTTACTTTCTATACAAGCATTGTTATCTGCACCTAATCCAGATGATCCATTAGCCAATGATGTAGCTTCACACTGGAAAGAAGATGAAAAGGGCGCTATTGAACAAGGTAAGATAAATATCATTTCATTTTTATAAATCACCAACACATTGCAATATAGCTCGTCAATGGACAACCATGTATGCTCACCCTTAATTCAAATCAAATAAACATATAAAATAAGTAAATAACAAAGAGATTATATAATAACAATTTATGACAATGAAACCTTAATTCATCATGTGATTTAAATGTATGAAACTTGTTCAATCAACATGGAATGACATGCATATTTTGAGCTATTAGAAGGTGAAATATTCTGTCAAATTTGGGCCGTTTTCCAGTTGAATTTTACTCTCAAATAAATGTAAAACCTATGAAATGTTTCTCTTTTATTTTTCTCTTGCTTTCTTTTGTATTTGTTTTACATTTATTTAAAGAATTGCTTTTTTTATTGATAATCTTCATATAAAAATAGCTTCAGGTAACTTTTTTTTTTTTTTTTTTTTTTTTTTGATTTAATTGTATCGCCATATTATCGCTTCTGATTTATTTATGATAGAAAAATGAATAACATCGCTTTATCCGATCGTAAATATGAACGCATCACAAAGTTTATATAATGGTTATTTATCAGCTTTCTATGCCTATAGTTACTCCTGTTCGTTTGGCTTCAGGTGTAGAACCTCAACAGAAATGGCCTACAATATCAGAAGATCAACAAAATCATCATCATCAACAACAAGAACAACATCAAAACCAACAAAAGAATGAAAATAATGAAATTACTGAAGGACCCAAATTAATTGAATTATCTCCTGCTCAAGGCAAAGAAGGGACAATTGTTACTGTTGTAGTACAAGCATTACCTCCTCAAATGCCTGCCAAATTAGCATTTAACAGTTTAATGGTTGATACAAAGCAATTGCAAGCTCAGGACATTACTTCTTTAGTAGCTACTGTTCCTTCATTTCAACAAACTCATTCTTCTACATCCAATATACCTATTAGTATCTGTTTCTTGGATAAAGATATGGTCACAGAGACTTGGTTTGTAGCAGATTTTAATTACACATTAAATGACGAAATAGTTAAAAAGAGTAAAACAAAAGATAATCATCATCATCCTAGTACCACTATAAGTCAATTTTATCAAACTGCTAGCGAAGCTGGACCAAGCAATAGTACTATAGATTCATATCAACCTGAAGGTAAAAGCTTACTTTACTACATAAAACATCTATAATTATATTTAATTTCCCATCTTAAATGGCAGGCAACAACAATTTTTTAGATTCCTCTACTACCGCTGCTTACCAAAGTTTCTATTCAACATCAGCAGCTGCTGTAAATAGCTCACCTTACGGATTTAGAACACCAGTTTCCAGTTATCAATTTTATAATAACAATAATAATAACAACAACAACAACAACAACAACAACAGTAATAATAATAATAATAATCAGCAGCATCAGCAACTACAACGTAAGGGTAATTAAAGCCAAACAGATATATTTGTTGATATAAGTAAAGTTTCTCATATTGTTTTTAATTGGTTTAATTTTTTTATAGAATGTGCCCAACATGGAACACCCCAACAGCAACATCAACAATATAATAATGGCTTCAATAACTCAGCTACTCTTGGTCTTTTCCCTTCCGCTGGTACTGGAGACTTTACAAATTTACTTACTCCTAGTTTAGATCAATCTGCTGCTACTGCTTCTATCGTATCTGCTTTTCCAATGTCATCTAAATATAATAACCATCCACATGCAACTTCTACTGCCACGACTACTACTACTAATTCTGCTCAATCTACTAAAAGTAACAGTAGACCTCATCAACGTCAAGTAAACAATAATGGTAGTACTGTGTTTGGTTTCAAATCAGCTACACCTACACTTACCACTTCGTTAGCAAGCTATCATCCTTACCCTGGTCTTGTAAGTCGAGCCAATCTTGATATTATAGGTGATTTAGATGACATGACCAAAAGCTGGACTTCTGAAGAATGGGATCATCATCGTCGTCTAGTTCAGTTCTGGCGTGAACAAAATGGTAATAAGATTACTGCCACTTTTCAACCTGCACCTCAAGATGAACGCGCTTCTGATAGTGATAATATCATTGTTTCTTGTATTTATTGGAGAAAACGTAATGATTACTTTATTACTTCAGTTGACTGTATCTATTTACTTGAATCGTTAATGGATATCAAATTCAGTGTAGAGGAAAAGAATCGCATTCGTAGAAATTTGGAAGGATTCCGCCCATTAACTGTTAGTAAATGCAAGGCTGAAAGTGCTGATTTCTTTAAAATTATCATGGACTTCCCTAATCCCAAACCTCGTAATATCGAAAAAGATGTTAAAGTTTTTCCTTGGAAAGCTTTACCTTTTGCCCTTAAGAAAGTTGTTGCCAAATATACTGCTTCCTCTTGCAATAATGTGGGTAATCAAAGTCAAAAGACTCAACAGCAACAACAACAATCTGAAAGTATGCCATCTTCTGATACAGCATCGATGCTCCATACTACTGCCACAGAGAACACTTCTCCTTCTGTTGTCGCTTCCGCTAGAGATACTCCATTTTATCAACAACAACAACAACAATCATCAAATTCTGACCATCCTTCAATGGCTAGTAATTACAGCGCTCAACCTTATTCTCACGAAATGGATGAACCAGCTCACTGTAATCAACAATCTGATAGTAATTTGAATAATCCTTCTACATCTACATCTACTTCCAATGCTATATCAGCTACAGCAGAAATTACGACAAATGCTGATTCTGCTACTATTTCTACTGTAGAACCTACATCTACTTCCAAAACTATCTCCAATACATCTACATCATCTCCTAAAAATAATGAGAATGAAACCTCTTTGGAAAAACCAGAAAACTGCACATCTGATTAATTAGTCTTTTTTTTTTTTTTTATCTTTAAAGAATATTTTCTCAATGAAAAAGCAATCCGTTATCAAATAACTCTTTATATTAGGACAATACATTCTCTTGTTTTTCATTCATATTTTTTTTCTTTTCTTTTCAATCATATTCACATCCATTTCATAAAATTGTTATCAAAAATAAAAACGCCGTTTTAATCATCACGAAAAAAAAAATCGCATGAAACTTTTTATGAGGTGATGATTTTTGATATAATAGATTAAAGAAAAGTTGGTTTAAAACAGTGTAATATACCAAATCAACATGGATACGACTAATAAAAGCAAAAAAATTGAAAAAATGCTCATATATCTATTCCATTTATAAAAAAATAAAATCTCATCAAAAGAAGAATCTTCTTTCATCCTACTGAAATTATGAGGTAATTGAAAAAATCTTGAGGATGTTTTCCCATTTGCAATCATAGAAGGATGAATAATAATTGTTGCTATTTCTATATCAGTATTAAAAGATCTTGTACAATTGCTGTAGTATCCGCCTATCCACCAACAAGGAAAAAATAGAAATCCAAATAGGAATAGTAGAGATTGCGTATGGAAAACAATGTGTAGACGTTGATGTTGCTCATAATTCTCTTGTTGATGTTGCTGATAAGTATGCTGCCAATGTATTGAGTTTTTATTACTAAATGTAAGTGTAGATATTGTGGTTATTGTATGTCGATTATTCGTTATAGTACTAGATCTGCTTGCTCTCTTTTTCTGCTGTGATTTCCATCGTTTTACTCGGCTAATTGAAGATGTTTTTTTGGTAGGACTAACAACATTCCATGTATTTGGTCTTTTCTTGTTTGTATAAGCCATTAAATACCTATATTTTTATAGAAATTGTAACTAAAATTATTTAGTTTATATACTAGACATGAATTAATCATTCCCCTTGAAATATTTAATATAAATGTCAGAAAAAAAAACTTATAAAACTTCTCCTATAAAGTATTATAACTGCAGAATTTAATTTTAACATTACTCACACAGACATAAAATTCAGCCGCTTGGCATAATTAAATATTCACAAATATGGTTAATAATTGCATATTTGAATTGAGCAGTTTATCAATAAAATCTCACGCCTATATCATGATTGACTGAAGTTTACCTAATAGAAAATTCCATTCAGGTCGACGACGATGATACCATAATCATGCTTAATTAATAATGCACTGCTTCTTAAACATCATTCGTGCAGTTTGGTAACTTTTGATCCTGTCGTCATTGCAGTAACCAAAATTATGAAGTAATAATGGCAAACCAGGGTCAATCTTGCTATAAAGCAGATATTATGTTCATCACTATGACGTTTTTGTGTAACTATATCAACCTGA
Source organism: Mucor plumbeus (assembly GCA_016758945.1). NCBI lineage: Eukaryota > Fungi > Mucoromycota > Mucoromycetes > Mucorales > Mucoraceae > Mucor > Mucor plumbeus. The sequence continues at coordinate 21,901 of JAEPRC010000374.1, forward strand.
AAATCTGTATATATAATGGGCCATAAATCAAGCTTTCTTGGGATAATATTATCAAACAAATATAATACAAGAAAAAAATGAGTTCTCCATCCAAGACTGAAGCAAAGAAAGATCAATTCGTTGGTAACGTAAAGGAAAATGTTGGTTCTGCCGTAGGTAATGAATCTCTCGAGGCTAAGGGCACTGCACAAAAGAGCGACGGAAACGTTCAAGAAATTGCTGCCAATGTTCAACATTTCGTACAAGGTGCTTATGATCAAGCTGCCGGTGCTGTTCAAGGTGTAGTCGATTCTATCACTGGTAATAATTCTGGTGAGGCTGAAGCCAAGGTTCAAGAAAAGAAGGGAGAAGCTGAAAGAAAAATCAACACATAAAGCTTATTTCCCTCCTTACATAATGTTAATATACATACCTGCCAAACTCTAAATGTAAATAAAGTTCAAGTTTATAATAAATACTGTTTTTTTTTTTTTTTTTTTTCATGAGATGAACACAATTATTTTTTCTTCTAATTAGACCATTCGTTAATGATTTTACTTTGTAAAAATGCGAAAGATCATGACAAAGGGAGAAACATGTAAGACTGTGTAGATTGGGAATGTTTGAAAATAATGAGAGGATATGTTTTGTGGCATTTTCACTGATTTAAAGCAATCGATTACATCTGACAAGGGAAATACTATGCAATTTTAACAGTGGTAGGCAACGTACTTTTATATTCCCAAAAAGAGAATTTTTATTTGGATGGATTTGGCTAAATTTCATGGAAACCGGTAAAAAAAAACATTTATAAATATCACTAGTCTTTTCATCTCTCGTATTTCTATTATTATCACCCCTTGCTGCATCTATAATCCTATTTTGAATAAGCATAGTATCTAAATTTGTATACATAATTTATAGTATAATAACTTGAATAAATAAAAATGGAAGCCCAATTTTATCGTTCGCCAAATCAGAGGCTTTGAAAACCTAAGCTCATTTCTTAATTCAGGTTATACTGAAAATTATACAGACAGTTACTTATATGTATTACATTTTATTTGTAAAAGAATCCGAATTTTCAAAAACCAGAAAATTGAAACATAAAAAGATATCAATGAAATCAACAACAAATGAGGATGAATATAGATAAATATAAAAAAGAAATGGTGCATACATTGCTATTGATTTAAAATAAATACTCTTGCTTATCCTGTTAAAAAAAAAACTGTCTCTGTATCTAATCTGGTTTTATTGCAGTTTTCTCATGAACGTAGAGACTAAACTTGATTTAAAGATAATTTTCTTATTAACATCAACTATAAGGGGATACTATATGTATAAATTCTTATAAAAATTGATTCAAATATATTTTTTAGAATGTGACATGTTTATAAATCCTTTGACCACATCATCATTGAAATATGATTTATTCATAAACTGCTGTATGGGTCAAACTATGCTGTAACTAAAATTAGAAATATTATCTAAATACTTTTTGTGGGGAGTAGTACATGCTATTGGTTTTTTTGATATAAGAATACGCATTGAATTACGATAATGCATTTTTGATTGAAGCAAAAATTATATGGTATGATAGGCATTGTAACAAGTGCTAGATTATGCTATGTCTTCCTTCGTAATATATATAGTAATTTATCAGCGATATATATTTGTGGTCAAAAATATTTATGATTTAGACAAAGAGTATTGCCCTGTATATTTTTCGATTATTAGTTATTGAATATGTCTACACGATCCAAAAAATAACAGAGAATATCAAATTACCCAACGGGTAATACAAATCCTCTCCCTACTATTAGTGACAATTCCAATAAAAAACTATAACGCAATTTAGAAGAAGAGACAGGGATCTTATTACCCTACTAGAAACAGGAGATGGAATATAGAATGAGAAGAAAAATTAAAGTTTGCCTTGAAAGTAATGATAATGTTGGTAAACCGACAAAGAACTGTCAATCATTGAAGCAGCTTGAGAGAGGTTTTGTTACAGATGCTGAACGAAAAGCAGATTTTCCAGCTACATCAATACAAAATTTCTTGCTCAGGTACAACAATAAGAAGAAAACAAAAAGTATTACTCTTTGGACAAACTTTGTGGATCAAAACTTTGACAGAATAGTTTATCAAGAGAGAGCAAAGCTACAAGAGGAACAAGGAAAATTATAGCAAAAACAGAGTGAAGCCTCAACTTCTACTGCTCCTGAGCCAGCTGCAATTACAGCACCCAGTTTTAATTATAACCACAGAACCTTTCATGGCTCATTCAGAGCATTACTCAGACAAGATCTTTCACATGAACTGAGAACAATTTTCATAAATAGATTACAAGACAACCTGCAAAATGCATCAAACTATATCACCAATTATAGTTTGCGAGTGTACAAAATGATTCTTTTATTTGAAAATCATACTTTGGATATAGACGCTAATAGTAGTATAGTCATGAATACATCAGAAGGATTTCCTTTACAAGAAATTCTTTTCAATGGCTTTGATTTTAGAAATACAGAGAAACGTGTAGCATCGCCAATTTCAACCAATTCTATAAACTCGGATACTTTTACAAAGCATTTCAAAACGTTGTTCAACACTAATTTCTTGCAGTTGATACAATCGACTTACTTTGGACCACAGGAATTACGACCAAGCTCTTTAGAAAAGTATCCAATTTATAAAACCTTCGCTGATGTAGTTCCAAGACAAGAAGATGCTCAACCAGAGTTAGATGGTTTTATCATGAAAATGGCTTTATCTTCATTTATGACAAATTTCGGCAATATATGGAATTCTAGCGCAAGATTTACAAGCTTGTTCAATCACCTTTTACTTGTCCTGTTAAGATTACATTTGACTCCAAGAAGAGAAAGAGAAAAGAATAATTTTATTAAACAAGAAATCGACAAGGCAAAAGATAAAAGAGAGACAAGAACGATAACCACTGAGGATATAGAGCCTATTCCTATAAATAAAATATCTCTTATCAATTTGACCAGAGATCAGAAGCAGAACTTATTTGATAGCGAGCGTAGAAAATATATTCAATATATCAACAGAGCAGAACTTGAACTGGAAAACCTTGACAATAAAGCGAAATGAAACCGATGGGCACAAAGGTGCCTCATAAGAATCCAAACCTATGAATCAGTATTTGAAAAAGTTTTTTTTATACTTATAATTCATATGAATGTATAAACTAATAGTAAATCTCTTTGAATAGAAGAACTATTTAAAGAAGGGCAAGATGTCTTTAGTAGAAAATCCTTCCAAGACGGCCATCACAGATTTCGTCAATTTGGATATTGTCGCGGACCATGATCCTGCTGCTGCTACTGAAATAATGCTTATGGATGATGCATAAGCATATGATGTTTTAGACACATAAAAAAAAATCCAAGTTCTAGTAGCTGTTGTAAGAAATGCAATTTTCAAGCATTATAGTGAAACCATTACTGAGGATATCATCAAGGAACTTTGTGCCGATATCGCTACTGAAGAGCTGGAAACATGTCTCTTAATCTGTACTTTAATTACGCCTTACGTTCCTTCAAAACAGAATTGGTATAGCATATCCCATCAATTACCGTTTGTTTTGATGGCTAATGAAATCTTACATGCTTCTGGTTACAACAAATTTGCAATCATTGTTTGTCCTTTAACCATACCTGAAAAATTAAATGCATTGTCAATTGATGCACCTTCCCTCTTTTCTTTATTCTGTTCTCCAAAATTAAAGAAGGGTGTAACTAAAGTGAGTATTTATAACTTTGGTTGTCCAAAAATTGTTTCAAAAGTAGTTGCAACAGAGAATAAAGATGCTGTTTTTGGATCTTTTTTCAATATTGTGCTTTTTAAATCGATTTGCGTATGGTAAATTATTTTTTTGAGTATTTGAATTATTTTTTTGCGCATCTATTTCTCTCTTATCTTTTTTTTTTTAAAAAAAAAAGCAATGTCCAACAACAATGTACCTTCCTAAGTTCATACATTGTTTCAACATTGTGGATATAATTCCTAAAGTTGAAAACGAAAATCAACTCGATTTGTATAAAAGTTTTACATTGGAAAGGCATCATTGGGAATCCTCATGAACTTATTTTTTTTTCTAAACCATCTGAACCTGAACTTGTGCAGTTAATGAATTTAGGTATGTTTGAAAATATTAAAATAGAAGCAAACAGAACGACGTTAGAAGCTATTACCAAAGTGGTGGTAGTAGATCCTAGAATAAAAAAGGAAGAGGTTTTAATTACTGAGACTAAAGCAAACACCAAGGACAGTGTCGTTCTTATACTCCAATCCAGATTCAAGAACTACTTAAGCTTGTTATTGAGCAAGGAATGTCTGCAAGAAAAGCTGGTTTAACCGTTGGCATTGTTATAAGAACGGCTCAGCATTATGCCAAGTTGTATGAAGATGATGTGGAGAAGCGTTTTCCCGGAACCAAAAAATTGTCAAGTCAAGGCGGTAACGATAGAAAGCTTGAAGGGAAACATACAAATTTCCTTTGTAATTTTTATGAGCAAAATGCAACTGCAGTCCTCCTTTGGGAGGCAAGATATGCACTACTTTCTGCCTTCCCTGATTTGATTTCAATTACTTTAACGGGTCTACATAAGCATCATATTAAGCATACATCACTCACTTTGAAAAATTAGATAAAGTTCTTGCTGCTAGAGCAACTGATAATACGCTGCAACTACGTAAGGAAATTGTATTGGTATGGAAATCAGATCAAGCAATTAATTGGCAAAACAATTGTATTTTCATTGATGAAGCTGGGTTTAATATGCATATTAGACGAAACTTTGGTAGATCAAAGTAGGCATATGAAACGAATCAAGCCTGTTTTACGCTGCCGAGCTTTTTTCGAGGCTTGTTCAACCCATATTAGCTCTTCTTGCGTGCGTGTGACTAAAGCTCATTTAAGGAAGATGAGCTTTTAACTTCTCAAAAAGCTCCAATATGGCAGAAGTACTTTATATTTTGTTTGTCAAGTGACAAATGTCTAAATTAAGGCAAACTTATAATGTTTAGTAATATTATATCATTTACTAATTGTCATAAAACGTAAATAACACAAAGCGAGGGATGCCTGCTAAAGTAATTTTCCCTTCAAATAGAGGTATCACTGAAACAATCATTGAGGCTATTTGTGAAAAAAGGGTTGTTGATTTGACCTGCAAAAGCCAAAGGCAATTCAAAAGAGTAAAATTTCAAATGAAAAAAGAAAGAGAAAAAACGGTGATGCGGATGCTACTGAAATAAACACTAGAATCGGTACACGAAGTGATCATTTTCTTCAGTTCGTAAGTAATGCTATGAACATTTTAGATGCTCGTGGAATGACTGGTAGATATCTTGTTATGGATAATGCCACAATCCATAGACGTCCTGATATTCGAAAACTTATTGTGGACCAAGGCTATAAGGTTGCCCACCATCCTCCTTACTCGCCATTTCTAAATCCAATTGAATTGTTCTGCGCAAAAGTTACGGCCGGAATCAAGAGAGAAATATTTTAAATGAAACCATAATTCAGAATATTATCGAAAAAGGCAAAAAATAAATAATGTTTATAAAATTGTAAAATACGAATATAATTGCAAAAAATAAAAATATTGAAATAAGTAAATAAATTTGTGAAAAAAGTAATCAAAGAAATAGAATAAAAATATAAAATATTCTATCAAAACTGGAAAATGTATAATAATTTGCAATATTTATATAATTATAATCAAGGAATTATTTAATATTTAACCTTGAAATGCCTCGTTGAAAGAAAAACTTTAAAATAATTGGAAAAACTTAGAATCCTAAAAATATTAACAATTCATAACATAAAGTAAAACATTTCTCAGAGGGATTGCTTAACTGCAACCGATATTTTAAGTGAATTAGTTAAGCAAATAACCGTAGCGGACTGTCAAGGCTGGATCAAGCATTCTGTTTCGTTTTTTGACCGATGCCTGGCCCTTGAACCAATGCTATAATTTTCAATTTAAGAAATATAACTATCTAAAGAAATAAGCAATGTTTACATAAAGGTAATTAATTAACATTGATGTATAATGGGAATATTCAATATGTTTAAAAAATTGAGAGAAATAGGTGCGTAAAAGAAAAGTTGGGAGGCGCAAAAAAAATTGCGATACGCAAATCGATTGGAAAAGCACAATAACATATACACAGGCAAGGATCGACATGTATTTTTTCTTAAAAGAGAAGAGAAGTATGACCATAAGCACAAATATATTATAAATTGGTTATCACCGTGGCTATCACCTTGGTCATACTGTGGTCATCACTGTAATCATATCGTGGTTATCATCGTGATTATGGCTGGTTTTTTTTGTCAAAACTAAAATTTAAGAGTACTAGTTTTTTCCTTCCCAATTACGCACCGGACTTTTTTGTACGTAATTAGAAAAATTTAACGCACAATCCAAAATTTCCGGTGCGTAATTCAAAAAAACTGATACGTAATTGCGAAGAAAAACACCAGTAAAATATGCAAATTCTGAGGTATTTTTATACTCTTTTTCTTTTTCATAAAAAAAAAATTATGGTTTTCATCAGTCGCAACCACGTACTATGCAAATATTACCAATTTAAGTTCAACCAAGAAAACGTTGCCAAAACCCTAGAAACGTTTCAGCCATTATACGATGAACACGAAGTGTGCTACAGTACAATAAGTTGCTTAAATCTCTATCAAAAATACAATTTAATGGTAGGTCAAAAGTAGATTGATTTAACTTTACTGATTGATTAACTTTTCGGTCAATGTCTGAGATACTCTCATATGAACACATCGATGACCTTATGAGCCTATTGACCATCTCATTTGAGTACTTCCATGTGCTCTGAGAGCATACAAGAGGTCAGAGTGTGTATGTTAGGATACTTTTACAACGTTGCTCTAAAGATTGCACCAGAAAACCCCTTCAAAGAACAAATTTACTAAATATCAGGCTCGAATTACGGGACCTAAATTATCAAACTCCGTTTTACGCCGACTGTACCTTAAAATACCAAGAAAAAATTTACCACAAAATCTACTTTTTGGCTGATAACTCTTGCAAGTTTGAAGTAATTTCAAAGAGCAATGTTTTAAAGCAGATATATAAGAAAGAAAAATAATTCTAGCAAAAATCCCAATTAACCTCATACATTATTTATAGAATTATTTCCATTAAGGTCGTACAAAAACGCAACTTCAATCGACTGTAATTCGAGATAGCAACCTTTTAAGCACATAATTTATAAGCCAAAAATGCTCCTTTCATTTAATTTTATTATATTTCATCATAAAATTAAACTCGAAAAAAACATCAATTTCTCCTTGTATACCCTCGTCCAAAATTTGACTATTTCGAAGAAAGCTAATAACTCTATGCAAAACAGAGCTAGAGTGACAAATAATGCCTCAAATGATAGGTGGTTTTTTGCGTTATTTGTCTGTAGCACTAACTTTAAATTTTCACTGTAAAAGTACTTTTAAAATCACTAAAAACTGATTTTTATGTTTTTGCTTTTTTTACAAAAATTTTGGTGATAAACTCTTTCAATAAATATACCATTAGATACAAAATTAAATTTTATGTTGAAATTACTTAATACAGTTAGCTAGGTTACTATACACGTTTGCTGTCAATTTCGCATTTTAAAAACTTTGGATCGTTTTTATCCAATTTTTTCATCATCAGAAAATTTTGGATTTAAACTGCCGCCACACCTGAGATGTAAGAAAATTCAGACAAAATTCGCCGAAGTCATTATTTTTTTTGCAATGCAATGGTATGTAGGGGATGTTTAAATTAGAAAATATAGTAATGTAGCTGCAAATGGAACAACTCATCATTGTGAATTGAAGCAGGGTAGTAAAATAGTTTTGTTCAATTTAAATACTTTAATTGGATTTACGAAAGTTTCTTGTATATCTATGAGAAATAACGAATTACATTAATTTATTAAATTCAAGGAGAACAAATTCTTTGAACATCTGATTATTTGTGGTTTTTATCATTTTAATCATGCAATATGTTGCATGGCAACGGTGAATTTCATTAAATTCACACGATAACATTTTTTGCCTCTGTCAAATATTGGACTAAATACATACAGTATATACTACAATCCAAACGAAAATTAACGTTTTCTCAAAAAAAATTTATAGGGAAATAAGTTTTTTTATTAAAATTATTTCATTGTTTAATGTCCTACTAGCGTACCCGTACTAGGGCAGAGAAGAGTAAGAGGAGGTAAATGGGGAACAAGTTCTAAATGATTGAATGAATATTTTCTTGGGAGTGTAAAGTAAATGAAGCTAACTGAATGGATGATAAAACATGAGAGGGGGCGAAAGGAATGGAATCAAAAACGGAGCGGTAATGGGAATTCAAAATGGCCTGTTGAATGCATGCAAATACTTGAGAAACGGATAATTCAGGATATGGTGAAGAAGAGGTACGATTGTTGGAGGATGTCATGTATAAAAACTCGAGATACTGGCTATAGGTACAAGATCTTCTCAAATTGTTAATGTGTATATGTATTATAATGAATCATACTTTACCACGCCTTTTTATAAACGGGATTGCTTCCCTACGTATAACAGCGGCAAACACTTTACAGCAATTACATGTTACGCGAACTAATTTTAATAGTTAGACTATATTAATAGGTAAAATTGCATTGAAAACAAAGACGATAATAGTAATGTTATAATTGTAATTAACAAATTATATTCATTCTGTAAGTCCAATATATGAAAGAGACAACGGTGTAAGGTAAGTTTTAATTGAGTGAGATGTCTGCTACGTGCATAATAAACAATTTATTTTTTGGCTTGGTGATATAAAGTTTTATTTTTATATACAGTTAAACCTCGATATAAGGTCCCTTAATATAACGAAAACCTAGATATAAAGGATGTTTTTGTATCCACTGAAGACTGGTGGACAAATTTTACAGCTTAGAATCCCTTATTTTGAATTTATATTTAAGGGAACTTTTTCTTTCCACAAGTCCCTTATTATATTATACTATTATTGGCCTTAAGATTAAAAAAAGAACAGTTTCATGTACAAAATTTTTTTGCTAGATGTAAATACTGAAAAATTTTTGTAATCTTTTGAGAAAACCCCATTTAATGTAATTTAATTGCATCTGCGTTGTATTACGGGTTTTTTTTATATTGATATATTCAAATACACGTCAGTGTGCATATTAGGTATCATCATCTACTAGTATTCGGAACACAGACCTTTAGATAAAGACTATGATTGGTTAACTTAACTTGACATTTTGATCTGAAAATATTACTTAATAAAAACAACGTTTTTCTCGTAAACATAATTAAATATTATTACATACGAATCCCTGTCGTACATCTATTGATATTACAGAGAACAAGTGCAACACATTCGTTTATATATATATTTGAATAGCTTCCCTTTATCTTTACAATCGGTAAACAAAGTATCACTCAAATATCAAATACATACATTACCTTCTTAAACATTTCGTATGAAAAGTAACTCGATATATATCAATATCGTAAGTAGAAATCTACTATATCTTTAAGTATTTTGAAATCTTCATTAATTGTAGCAACAAACTTTGAAGTAACATAACCTAAACCTGCTAAAATTTTTCTTCATTTACAGAAATAACATAGTTTGTTTCTTCCATATCGTCAATTTTATCATTACCGTCATGGATTAAGGATGTGGTGTTACTATCTAAGATGCCTTCATTTCTTTCTTAAAATTGAAGTTGATCTATGTTTTAAATTTTATTTAAGGGAGGTCCTCGATATAAAAGGCTTTTCAAATGAAACTACGAGTGCCCTTAAATTGAGGTTTAATTGTACTTGAATAATTCTACTACAGTTCCTGTGCTTGTACTGAAACCCAGGTTATATGGAAACTCTTTTGTATTTGAGTACTTGTATGAAAAACATGAGGAGAAATAAGCTCGAGTAACACTGTAGCAAAGCTAGATATGATTTTCAGTCTTTAATTTTGATGATTTCACTAATTTTCAATAGAATCATTTAAAATTAAAGCTCAAGTTTTGAAGTTTATGAACGAAATATACAGTACTCTGCTGAACCTGGCATCATTAATGAAATTTACATCTTGAAAGCAATGCCATTGTCAGACATTTTCGCAGAAACGTTGAAGCTTGTAACATATTTTAATAATAAGACACTCAACAGCTTTAGCTCTTTCTGTGGAAAGAACGATTTAAAGCTTTTATCATCAAGCAAATCCGTTTACAAACAAATCGAAAATACTGCATTTTAAAGTAAATTACAACGATAGAAAATAAGCATTTCAAATGCACGTAAAAAAATATATAAATGCTTTTAAACTATAGTATATGTTGTGCAAATAATAACGTGCTCCTAATTACAGTATAATCAATTATACAAATGGTACACACACACATACACATACTGTATGTGTTATATTCGAGTTGTTGTATTCTATGTCACCTTCTACAAATCTACATCCTAACCTGATAGTCAAGATACTATGATTGTGGCTTGGTCAAATCCATAGTATAACCAATACTTCAGAAAGAAGTATCAACTACGGATATTCTACTTTTCCATGTGGCTCAGTAGCACAATTAACTCATGTCAAACTCAATATTAATAAGCGGCGCTATTAATATAATTAAATCTCCAGGCATGGACCTTCCATCAACAAATTAAACAAGAACAAAACAAATACTAAACTTGAAACATGTCAACTAGGAAAAGCACTCAACATATTGTTTTCCTGATTTGTTAAATCAATATGGATAAATACTTATCATATTGATCTATTGGTTCTATAGTTATATTCTCAGTAGTAAATAATGAACTGATATAAAAGACCCATACTTTTATATCTTAATAAACTTCAGACTTCTTTTAGTTTTTTATATACAGTTGGAAAAGCTGATACATTATTGTCTTTTTTAAATTGTATTTTTATTTATAAACTTTAAGAATAATTCATTTTTATTAAAGTAAAAACCCCATCTGTACTTACCTATTTACTACTACTGTAACTCAATATGTCTACTTCATCTTCTTCTGCTTCTGGTACTGGTGCTACTAATGACTACCCTGGTACAAGTCCTATTTTGTCTGGATGTGAGGATGCTATTCCATCTCAATCTGGTCAACAAGATACTACTACCTTTGAACAAGGTACTGGTCAGGCCCCTGGTTCATCCGATGTGGAGGTGGATGAAACTTTTTCTTCAATTGGAAGTATCATTGATGATTCTCATCATCAATTGCTTGAGTTAAAGAAGAACTTGAATCAACTTCTAATCGATGCTACTATCGCCTCTGCCAAGGTGGCATCATTGAAGGGTGAAGCTCGACATGCTGCAAGTCAAGAGCTGGATGATATTTCGAAGTCGATCAAGACAATCATAGCGTTGAGGGATTGTGACTTGCATGCAACTGACTTGCCCGTAGAGTCTCGTCTACCACTCAAGTTAAAATCACACGTGGAAAAAGTTGTTTGCCCAAATAACTGACCTTATTTTCGATGGGAAGGCTCCGTATTTGATCACAAAAATACAGTCTTTGTTGATGTTGATGCTTGTTTGTTGAAATTCGAGGATGTTATGTTCGCATACAACCTGGATTTTGATACTGAATTTCGTCGTTTGGTTCCGCCAATGTTGTCTCCTACACAACGTACTTGGTATCAATCTTTCACGGAGTCCACCAAGGGCAAAGTTCAAGGAAGCCTTTAAGGCACACTATGGTTTAAGTGTCCTCGATGACCGTAGACGCTGCGCTACCGATTTGATGAGCATTTCTCTCCATCTCCATGAGTCTATTGATTCCTTCATCGATAGATTTAACGATTTGTGTCGTCGCTCGTACGACCAAGTACCTCAATCTTTTCTGTTGGTCACCCAGTTCATGAAGGCCTTACCAAATGTTTTACGGGATAAAGTCAATATTATTCGTCAGAGCAAAGGTATTAATGACGATGCAGTCAATGTTGATATTATCATTCGCGTTACTCGTGATCTGGTATCATCTATGTCTCCTAATAAAATCGATACTGCCATGAATGTTACCAAAACATTTACGGAAACAAAGTTATCAAAGTGGGCTGACAAGCAAGGTGACAAAGCTATTCCTAAGCAAGGTATTAATGCATCTCGCATTAATAAGTCAAGTATTTCCAAACCTGGAAGCGCTAAGTATTGCCAATTTCACAAAGGGAAGCAACACAATCATGACACTTTGGAATGCAAGGTTGTTCAAGAACTTGTAGCTTCTGGCAAGTGGAATGCTGATTCTGGTCGTTCATCTTCTAAATCGGATACTAAGTCTATGGAGTCGAATGGTCCCAAGTACATCATGTCACTAAAGGAAGCAAGGGCCACCAACTCCTGTGCTATTTGTGGTGCTGCCAACTATTCGCAAGGCCATGAGCGCACGTCAGCTGTGAGAACTGGACCTCCCCCTTCGTCTACTTTACGTCGTTTCCAAATGATGCATATTGCTGAGGCTCGTAATTCCAAATCTCCATCGGGTACCACTGACACAGGTGATACTGCTGCTGTTCCTAAGTACTGCAAGTTTCATAAAGTCAAGACGCATAGTACTGATGAGTGCTTGGTTTTATCGAAAATGATAGCTGAAAGAACGCCAAGCTTTTCGAATGAAAATATTGCTGTTCCTGTGGCTTGTGCTAAGCCTTCGTTTTCTGTTGCGATAACAGACATTGCTGTTGGACATGATGATCCCATCACCAACAATACCAGTGCTATAGAGGGTTCTGCTGTTACAAAACAGATATCGTCATCTGCAGCAAGTGATACTTCAGAAGCTATTAGCGCTCCCAATAAGACTGTGGTTTCTCCAATCAACGATCGTTCAACTGTAGGCATTGATGATGCTATGGATGTGGATGAGATTGTGGCCATTGAAGCACAAAAATGTAAGATAAATGAATATTCAAATTTACCTGTTAACAAATCTAACTCGTTACTTATTCCTTTGATTGTAGAATCATATAAAGTTTACGGAGTCCTAGACACAGGCTGTACTTTCTCCATTTGTTCACCTCAATTTGCTAAATCTTTGGGTGTACCTATTAATTTTGCAGTTAATGGTCATGTTCAACTGGGACATTCGTCAACAATACAACCTAGAGTTGGTACTTGTTCTCTTAATGTTTTTTACAATAAAAGAAATTTTACACATCAATTTGAGATATTCGATTTTTACTCTGAGTCAAATGATTGTCCTATGTTACTTGGATTAGACATCATGTCAAATCTAAATATTGGGATTACCGGTTTAACGTCATCGTGGTTTGAATATACAGGTCCTGAATTACCATCACCTATTGACCCAGATGTTGAACCAAATAATGATCCATATGGCACACCATCTGAGAGAGCACTAGCTTATAAACCCATTGAAGCTTTGCTAAAAGAGAATGCTGCTATAGATCTTGCTACTACTTATTGTAATTTACCAGGAGCCAGTGTTAATTTAGAAACAATTCCAGGTAAAGTTGCATATCGAGCTCCATATCCTGTTTCCGTAGTTTACAAAGATGCCGTACTTGCGCAATTAGATCAATGGGAAAAAGATGGAGTTATCGAGCCCAGTCCTAGTCATAATGGTTGGAATCACCCCTTATTAGTTGTTGCCAAGAAAAATGCTGAAGGTGCGTATTCTTTCGATAAACCACGTATTGTTGCAGATTTTCGTTTGCTGAATCAAATCTTGGTTAGCACAGACAAATATCAGATGCTTCGAATTGATGAAATTCATCACAAATTCAGTGCTGCTACAATAACAAGTTCAGTCGATATTAAGAGTTTTTTCACAAGTTTTTTAGTCGCACCAGAGCACCGTTTTAAGTTATCTATAACCTGTCCGTTTACTAACAAACAATGGTCCTTTCGCAAAATTTGTTTTGGTATATTTTTTATGAGTAATTTAGCGACAAGATTACTTTCTAATTTATTCTCTGATATGCGTGATAACGTATGCCTTTATGTGGACGACATTGGGTGCCTGTCTTTTGATGGATCACTTGAGAATCATGCTCGTTTAGTGGCTGAAGTAATTCGTCGCTTGACACAAGCTAATCTGCAAGTTAACCCAGAGAAAGTAGTGTTTGCTCAGCGTAGTATACATGTACTTGGATGGAGTATTATCCATAATCGACTTGTCCCAGATGCTCGCAAGTTAACTAATTTTCATCTTTGGCCCATCCCAAAGACTGGAAAACAAGTTATGAAATATCTTGGATTTTGTAATTATTTTCGTAATGCTGTTCCTGGTTACAGTGAGCTTGCTGCTCCACTCGATGAACTTCGTAATTATAAAAGCCTTGAAGGTGTTTGGACAGAAAATCACACTAAATCATTTAAAAGCTTGCAAACAACACTTGCTTCTTCAGCTGCACTTAGTCCAATTGATTTTCGGTACAAAATTCACGTCGCAACGGATGCTTCTGCTACAGCAATTGGCGGCATTATCTACTATATCAAAGACAATACAGTACATTACGTGACCATGGCTAGTCGAAAGTTATCTAAATCTGAAATGGCTTACTCGACTACCAAACGTGAGCTGTTAGCTATTGTTTATATGTTCACTAAATATCACAAGTGGTTATTTGGTATACCTTTCGTGTTGCATACAGACCATCGTAGTCTTATCTGGCTTCAAACACAAAGTTCACCTAATTCCATGCTTTTAACGTGGTATGAAGTTATTTTCTTTCATTACCAGTATGAGATTGTACACATTCCAGGATCACGGAATTTACTGCCTGATGCATTAAGTCGTTTATTCTCATCCGATGAGTTAGATGATTATAATGTATCAAGGGGCAATCGATATAATAATCAAAGTATAATGGTAAAAGAGAAAAGACAACAAAAAATTGCGCACAAAATCGCTGGTTTAAATACAGCATAACGTGTTAAACAAAAGAGAACTGAGCTTAGCCCACAACAAAGCCTGAAGTCCTCATTCAAACAGAAGTTTAAAAAAAATAATTTTAAATATTCCTCCTTTCCTACCAAACATGACCCACATTATTTTAGCTCTTTACAAAATGACGTTGATATCTTTGATGCAAAAACATATGCTGGCATAGAACCCTCTTGTTCTAGTAACATTAATGATCAAACAATGCTCGAAGGTAATACTAATAATGCTGTTTCAGTTGATAATGTACATATTTCGAGAGCAATGAAAAATGCTGATTATATGACACCTCCCAAAGCTGAACGCTTCGAGATTATTTTGAGAGTACATTTACTGTGGTGAGAATAATTGTTCAAGTGTTTTCAGAAAATGGTCATATAGGTATATTAAATCTGAATGCTAATTTATTTTCACACTTCCAATATATTGTTAAAAAGCTCAAACTTTCCGCTATTTAATGGTGTGCCAAAGTAAACTATAACGCTATTGTGGAAGGAGGAGACGGACTTCAAAGTTGAGAGTCCGAAATTTTGTAATTTGTCGAAATATGATAAGCTAAATTCCACCGACAATATCTTCCTATACATTCTTCGGAATTCAACGAAACTTTCCGTATTATTTGCTATTCATTCTTGCTATCGGAAAATAATGTCAAAAGTATATAAACACATGCAAAATCTCTCTTGTTCCCCTAAAATATCTCTTCTACTCCAATTTCATCTTAATACGTTATGACCAAGGCTCTTCCCATCGATACGCAAAATTCACTCAAGCTTTTGCTCTAGCAGAACACTCCCTACTCTCAGATTATGAAACAGTTGCCTAATGTATCAAAAGGCACCATCAGTAACTACAAGCAAAAATTATTTAAAGTTGTCAAACCAACTCATCCCGGAAGAACACCAAAAGTAACCAAAAATACTCAGCAATACATAGCCAATAGTATTTGAAATGATAGAATAGATGGTCCTAAGGGTGCTGCCAAATTTTTAGCCTCTCAAAATGTCTCCATGACAAATGATGGCGTTAAGAAAATGCTTAGAAGAAAAGGGTTCAAGGCTAGAAGAAAGGTTAAGACCAATATGATTAGCAAGGATAACCAGAAACTCCGTTTAGCATGGGCTAAGGCTCATAGACATCTTTCTATAAGTGACTGGCGTAAGTGGATTTTCTCTGACGAAACCAGAGTAAACATGTGGGGCTCAGACGGTGTATCTTATTATTGGTCAGACAAGCCAGGTACCATGCAGCCTCACCAAATCACTCCTAAAGTTCAAAATAATGGTGGAGGTGTCATGTTTTGGGGCTGTATAACATCCGAGGGCCCTGGTTATGGTACTACCATACTCGAAGGTACAATTGATTGGCTGGAATATGTGAAGATTCTTGATACATCACTGCTAGACACTCTGGAGTACTATGGTAAGAAATCTGCAGACGTAAGGTTCCAGCAAGATAAGGCTTCTCCTCACAGATCAGTAGTCACAAAGCATTGGTTTAACGAAAATGGGTTCTCAGCTGAAAGGGTACTTGATTGGCCAGCCCAAAGTCCGGATTTAAACCCAATTGAGCACGTGTGGACTGAGCTTAAGCGCCGTCTTGACAGTTATCCTAATCGGCCCACAACAAAAGAAGAATTGGCCACTAGAATTTCAGATGAATGGAACAAATTTACCAAAGATGATTGTCTAGCATATATAGATAGTATGCCAAAAAGAATTAAAGCAGTTATCAGGTCTAAAGGTGGCTCCGCACCATTCTAAAAATAAAAACCTCTTTTTTTAATTTTTCTCTTATTGCTTATTTTTGTCTTCCTTCAGTGACTGCGGATCTTGAACCCAACCAATCAAACCATACTATGTACAATCAAAAAGCCAAACTTTAGCTCTATCAATGATATAACCCACCTAACTGTGGTACAACTATTGCATACTTGGAAAAGCAAAATGTACGAAACTTAAAAACACTTGAAGAATTATTCTCACCACAGTAGAAGCTACTAGTAAAAAATGTAGGACTAAAATTGAAAAACATCTCTTATATTTTCCACCTATTCATCTAATTTATAAAATTTCCAGCTTCAATGTAGAATTTGCGGGTTTTTAATTTATAATTGTCACCCCGGGAAGAAAGGTGTAAAATGAGATGTAAACTACAACTTTTCTGAAAAAACTACTATAACAATCGCTGCAAAAACTGTTTTACGTGAAGATGTTATTGGAAAGGTATAACTTTATAACAGTCTTATGTAAAGAAATAAATAACTGCAAATTTTAAAATTGCTATTTTCGTGTTTTTTCCCATAGTGTTTAATGATGTGCTTGCAAAACTGTTTCAATGATGTACTCTTTTAAACTTACATAACATATGCGGAATTACAATTAATTAAATCGGACTTTTACTAAATACTTTCAAATATATTAAATTACTTAAAATAGTAATAGCATGTGAATTCGACTGAAATTGAAAAAGATATGGTAACTTTCGTTCAAATTTTCAAGACATTAAAACAGTTTTGCGAGCCACTGTAAATTCAATGCATAATTTCAATAGAAATACCCATAGTGCATTTCAAAGTGCCCATAGTGCATTTCAAAGTGCCCATAGTGCATTTCAAAAGTGCCCATTTTTAGATGAGAAGCTTCTTATTTTAGGGAGTATACCCATAAAAAATTGCCGTTGCCCCTAAAAATGCCCATAAAATAATCAATTTTAATTATTATGCTGAATATTCTAGAGATGTGATTTTACCAATAAAAAAGGGCATATTAAAATACATTTAGGAGAGCTCGTGGGGTAGTCATTATCTTTCGATCCTTTTGTTGCATCATGTGGTACAATATTATTATTGCTGACTAATAATTGGGGAAATAAAATATCAACAGCATGTCGTTTTGTTATTTGTATGAATACTTTAATCTTAAATAAAAATAGAGGTTTATTATTACAGAATATTTTAATTTGTATAAAAGTGAACGACGCCACTAAGGATCCTTTGATCTAATATTTTCTCTAATTCTTTCAACAAAAACTTTTGGTCTAAAAACTCGCTTTCTATTTCGGTGTTATTTTTTGATGTATCATGGTACATCCAAACCTTGCTCAATGATAAGTAAAATTATCTTTATTTAGTCATTTAGTGGGTTGTAAAATTTGGTATTATAAATTTTTTTGCAAATTAGATTGCACAAACTGACTTTATTTCTAATGTTTCTAATGAGATATTATCTTGTGTAAGTTCCATTTTTGACTACTTCTCATGATATTTTGTGTAATTCACCTTATGTTTTAAGATCTATTATATTTATTAGATTATTTTATAACAAGGATTTTGATCTTGTCTTATTTTATTTTATTCTTCTTTTTTTATTCATATTTTCGGTTAAAATTTTATGATCATACTATTTTTGGTATATTTAACTTTATGTTTACTATTTTATTAATTTTTTTTTTAATTTTTTCACTTGTTCCGTTTTATATAAATCATATAAAGCGTTTACATTAGTTAGACAACTGAAAAGCTGGTGCTCATTTAGGAGATATTACTGTAGTAACAATAATATATTTCATTAAATCTTTTAATACATTTTTATTTTTTTATCCTGTTGTTACCAATTACCAATTAAGTTTATGGTAAGCGATCTGATAAACAAAAACTGATAGATTATTGCCAATACAACAATGTCTACTAAATGAGCACCATCTTTTCAGTCATCTAACTAATGTAAATGCTTTATATAATTTATATAAAACAGAATAAATGAAAAAATTAAAAAAAGACACAATAAAATATATATTATATAGTTCAAGGGACTTTGTTGTAAAATAAGATAATATTAAGATGAAAATATGATGATCTTTATTAGTTTAGTTATTATTTTATGTTATTTATACTAATTAATGTTCTGCTAAAAGGTCCTTGGTAAAATGGACAAAATGAAATAAAATGGGATGTTTATATTATCATCCATGTAAGATAAAAAAAGATTGATTATATATGGGTTAAATGTGTTGTTGTTTTGAATATAATTATTTGCGATGGAAGCTAAAGACATTTATCATGCCTGATTTATTCTTGAGTCCGCATAAATTGGTTTGACCTGAGAATTGTCTGTTTTAGGAGTAATTTGAGAATATAATATTGAATGGCAGTTTAAAAGACTGTAAATATTTGATTTTAATAAAGATGTTTTATTAGAAAAAGAAGTATCAACAAAAAGAGAGTTACGACAAGCATTAGGCGTAACAGTGTTTCGTTGGAAACATTAGTAGTAAAGTCAGTTCGTGCAATCTGATTTGCAATAGCACTAATTAAAAAGGATACACAAAAGTCAGGGAGTAAGACACACTAGAAATGTCAAAAAAAATAAAATGCTCCCTGCCAGGATCGAACTGGCGACCTTCAGATTATGAGACTAACGCTCTACCGACTGAGCCAAGGAAGCATCTCTTCCCGTTTCTCTAAACTTTTCAGGACATTGTGATTGAAAAGTTTTCACTTTCTTATAAAAACAACTTTTACCTGGCAACTACATTATAAACCTACATCAAAAATATATCGTTAGACTCG
>JAEPRC010000375.1:0-41324 GCA_016758945.1 Mucor plumbeus
AATTATATTATCATTCATATTTAATTCACTTATCAAATTAGTATATAAACCCTCTCTATAAGCTCATAATAAAACGGTACTTTTTCATTTGAATAATTTTTATACGTTTACCTTTTGATAAATCAACATCCTTAATCCATGATATAAAAACCTCCTTTATATCTAGGTTTCCGTTATATTGAGGGACCTTATATCGTGATTTGACTGTATATCTAAATACAACTTCATATCGCCAAGTCAAAAAATAAATTGTTTATTATGCACGTAGCAGACATCTCACTCAATTAAAGCTTACCTTACACCATTGTCCCTTTTTTTTTTTCCTTTCACATATTGTACTTACAGAATGAATATAATTTGTTAATTATTACAATTATAACATTATTATTATCGTCTTTGTTCTCAATGTAATTTTACCTATTGATATAGTCTAATTATTAAAATTAATTTGCGTAACATGTAACTGTTGTAAAATGTTTGCCGCTGTTATACATATGGAAGCTATCCCGTTTATAAAAAGGCGTGGCAAAGTATGATGTTTCATTATAATACATATGCAAATTAACAATTTGAGAAAATGTTAACTTTCTTTTGGATTGTAGTACTTTATTTGTATTTAGTCAAATATTTGAAAGAGGTAAAAAATGTTATTGTGTTAATTTAATAAAATTCACCGTTGCCATGCAACATATTGCATGATTTAAATGATAAAAACCACAAATAACGAGATGTTCAAAGAATTTGTTCTTGAATTAATAAATAATGTATTTCCTCATTCCTCATAAATATACAAGAAACTTCTGTTAAATTCAATTAAGGTATTTAAACTGAACAAAACTATTTTACTACCCTGCTTCAATTTACAATGAGCTGTTGTTCCATTTGCAACTACAGTACAATATTTTCTAATTTAAACATCCATTACATACCATTGCATTGCAAAAAAAATAATAAATTTGGAGAATTTTTTTTGAACTTTCATACATCTCAGGTGTGGCGGCAGTTTAAATCCAAAATTTTCTGATGATGAAAAAATTGGATAAAAACGATCCTAAATTTTTAAAATGCAAAATTGACAGCAAACATGTATAGTAACCTGGCTACCTTTATTAAGTAAGTTCAACATAAAATTTAATTTTGTATCTAATAGTATATTTATTGAAAACGTTTATCACCAAAAATTTTATAAAAAAAGCAAAAACATAAAAATCAGTTTTTAGTGATTTTAAAAATACTTTTATAGTTAAACTTTAAGTTTAATGTTACATACAGATAACGCAAAAAAATACCTATTATTTGAGGCATTATTCGTCACTCTAACTCTATTTTTCATAGAGTTATTAGCTTTTTTCGAAAAAGTCAAATTTTGGACGAGGGTATACAAGGAAAAATTGATGTTTTTTTCGAGATTAATTTTATAATAAAATATGATAAAACTAAGTAAAAGAATCATTTTTGGCTAATAAAGTATATGCTTAAACGGTTGCTATCTCGAGTTATAGTCCATCAAAGCTGCGTTTTTTGTATGCTTTTAATGGAAATAGCTTTATAAATAATGTATGAGCTAGATTGGAATTGTTGCTAGAATTATCTTCTTTCTTATATATCTGTTTTAAAATATTGCTCTTTGAGATTACTTCAAAATTGAAAGAGTTA
The DNA here is from genome assembly GCA_016758945.1 of Mucor plumbeus. Taxonomy (NCBI): domain Eukaryota; kingdom Fungi; phylum Mucoromycota; class Mucoromycetes; order Mucorales; family Mucoraceae; genus Mucor; species Mucor plumbeus. The sequence continues at coordinate 1,657 of JAEPRC010000375.1, forward strand.
TCCACTAAAAAATAAAATTTGTAGTAATTTTTTTTGGTATTTTAAGGTACAGTCCGCATAAAACGGAGTTTGATAATTCAGGTCCCGTAATTCGAGCCTGATATGTAGTAAATTTGTACTTTGAAGGGGGTTTTTGGTGCAATCTTTAGGGTAACGTTGTAAAAAGTATTCTAACATACACACCCTGACCTCCTGTATGTTCTCAGAGCACATGGATGTGCTCAAATGAGGACGTCAATAGGCTCATAAGGTCATCGATGCGTTCATATGAGATATGAGACTGTTTCAGATATTGACCGAAAAGTTAATCAATGTAAAATTAAATCAATCCACTTTTGACATACCATTAAATTGTATTTTCGATATAAATTTACGCAACTTAATCGTACTACAGTCAAAGAACCTCAATTTAAGGGCGCCCGTGGTTTCTTGTACAAAGTCCCTTATATCGAGGGCCTCCCTTAAATCAAATTCGAAACACAGATCAACTTCAATTTTAAGAAAGGAATGAAGGCATCTTAGATAATTATATCACATCCTTAATCCATGATGGTAATTGGTAATGATGAAATTGACGATATGGAAGAAACAAAGGATGTTGTTCCTGTAAATGAAGAACAATTCTAGCAAGCTTAGGCTATGTTATTTCAAACTTTGTTGCTACAAATAACAAAGATTTCAAAATACTTAAAGGTATGGTAGATTTCTACTTGCGATATATTAAAAAAACCGGTAACACAATGCAGCAGATGCAATCAAATTACATTAAATGGGTTTTGAAATGTCAAAAGAATCTGTAAAAATAATCTTGCCTAAATATTACACTTTTATTAACGATACATCCTTTGGATGTATTTATACACACTCATTATTATAACTATTACGAGGGTTTTACTATCTAAGAATATGATGTAGATCAATATAGATGCATTGATCTACTATAACACCAATTATAGACTGAGACCTTGGATGTGAGACCTATGATGTATCTTGACATAACAGGTTTTTCTCAAAAAATTAGAAAAATTTTTCAGTATTTACATCTAGTAATAAAAATTTGTACCTAAAAATGTTCTTTTTTTAATTTTGGGGTCAATAATATTATGATAAAATAAGGGACATGTGGAAAGAAAAAGTTCCCTTAAATGTAAATTCGAAATAAGGGATTTTAAGCTGTGAAATTTGTCCACCAGTCTTCGGTGGATACAAAGACCTCCTTTATATCGAGGTTTCCGTTATATTGAGGGGCCTTATATCGAGGTTTGACTGTATAAGGCTTTTCAATGGTTAGATTAATATTAGATACTTGTGTTACGCAACATCTCGATGGCTTGCATTTAAAATATATTGATGTATTATTCTTAGCTAGATATCAAAACGAAAAGTAAGCAATAAGTTAAAAACCAAAAAAACCAAGATCTGTTCATTATCAACATACTAACTGAACTATGCTTCCGGTAGCATGATATTCCAGCATGCTATTATATCAATATATCAAAACGCATCGTTATCAGATAACATTAGCAATACCATATTACAGTACATTGTACATTACCATTTCTCGCAATCTAATAATATGTAACCCTCTCGATTTTATTTTAATAATAAACGATATTTTTTTACTTAATTCAGTTTATTTTTTTTTTATTCAATAATTTTTATTCTGATAAATCAAAGAGGATACTTTTTTCGTACACATTTTGAGGATTCCTACATGAAAAATGAATATTTTGAAAAAAAAACAAATTTGAATACGACAGAGTTCCTTTAGATTTATAGAATGAATAAAAAATAACTACTACTCAGTTCAATGAATATTTTGTAATCTACTACAAAAAGGCCGAAAAAAGAGTTTTTATAAAAAAAGTGCTCCAATTTTCTTATAGATAAATATGTTATATGTTATATGGTACTTTAAAACGATATGTAAGTTCTATTATTATCAGAAAGTGTTAGTATTCCCTATTTTTTTGCAGAGATATTAAGGCTCAAAGCTTGAATATTTTCAATCAGATGATGGGAGGTTTTTCTTTGAAAATTATGCTCTAATTTTCTGAAACCTACTGTTGACTAATAAAATCAAAGTATATTGTCCGTATACTCGTTGCGCACTAAGTGCAACTTCAAAATTTAATTTCGAACCATTATCTGGTTTATAAATATTTTTGAAAAATATCTATGCATATCTAAAACACTACTGCAGTAAAATTACATACTGAAAGTTTATAGTCATAAAATAACTCAATTTGCAAGTATCACTCACAAGGTTGTTCTTGCCACTTGAATATTAAAGTGCAGCAATAATAAACAGATACTGTCATAGAACAGCAATTGTTACTATAGTAAAAATTTATATATTTGAATCACAATTTAAATGTCAATCTCGTCTAAATAAATTTGACATCTTGTACAACATCATCAATTATATAGAAAGAGATAATCAATGAACTTGTTAATAAAGAAGTCCATAAATTTTTATTATGTTTATTAAGCAAGTCCTTAAATTTTTATATTCACGAAGAACCAATAACTGTTCTACTTTCCAATCTACATTATCCATCAACTCATTCAATTAATCTTTCTAGTCATTCATTGGTCAACATCAATGATCCATCTCTTGTATTCTCCCCATTCCTTTAGTTTAGACAATTAATATAAATAGCAAAGTATTCCAGTTAGTCATTAATAATCTTATCTTATTTTAAACGAATAAACAACATCTTATATATTATTTTGCAAGTGTTTTTATTTTCATTTTTTCACATTTACACCTTTTTTCCCGTGGTATATATATATATATCAAAAAGTATTTTATTTAATCCAATAAATAACAATAACAACAAAGATATTAATTTTGACCAACTACTCCCTTGTGCCATAGTTGGTAGTTGCATTACCAATATAAATAAAATTTCAAGCACACAAAAACCTCCCCTTAAAATTAAGTTTATCTAAATAGATTTATATTATATGTGTGTGTGAATTAGTTGATTTAATAGTAATAACTAATTAAAAAATTATAAAACGATAATAAATCAACTAGAATATTGTTTTCTTTATTATCTAATAATAAAAAAAAACTGAAGAACTCTCTTGCTGCACCAAGAGTTCTTCTTTATATACATTTCATTCTATTCTACTAATCTCAATATTATTTGCCTAGCACAAATAATGTGATCTATACACATGTTTGTTCGTTGTATATTTTCTATATAATTTAGCCTATTGCTTAACTCTATCTATATTGCTTATTATAATGGTTTTATATTGGTGGTAATTTAAATTCCTATAACAGTAATTGTTTATTCCATATTGAGTTTCTCTTTTTTTATTTGTTATCAGATGAAACAGAGATTATGATATGCCTTAACCACAATATGGCTATAGTCAATAGTTCCCAAAAAAAGGCCCATTTTGACACACTTGACATACAACCCTTTATGGTCAGTGCTTTGCGGCATAATTTATTTCTTAAATTATTATATCAATAACAAGAACTCAAAAACTAGAAGATTACTCCATTCAAGTCTTTAGATGGTATTTGTTATATAAGATCGGATTTGCGATAATATATTTAAAAAAGAGTACAATAAAAAATAATGTGTAATTAATCAGTTCTTCAACTGTACAATAAAAACAAGATCAGGTTTATTTAGATATAAAAGTATTGCCTTTTATAATGATTTAGTGTTGAGTTCCTGAGATATAATTAAGAGCGGTATTGAACTATTAGATCTGTTTGAGAGTAATTTATGGATTGATGTTAATCAATCATAATTAAGCCGTGATTGTAGAGCTTGTGAATTGCCTTGTTTCAATGCTGCGCTTGTTGTGCCTGGATTGTGATTTGATATATCTTGACAGCTACTTGAATGATTAACCGCTGAGGTTAAAGAGTATGGTGTCATGATTTGAGTGGTCCGAGCCTTTCGGTTAATTGATTGAAAAATAATAAACTAGGCGTTTCTTATATCCGATTCTAGACTTGTTCTTTCATATTCTAAATAGTAATCAATGGATTGTATAATCTATTGATTGGTTATAGAAGGCGATAAGGTATGATACTTGGTGGAATACAACAGTATTCAAGTTTTCTAAATCATCACTATAAATACCGTCATACTTTTTCAATTATATTTAATTTTCAGAAATCTTTTGTAATAAAATTTTAGCTGATTATAATTGTATTTCTATCACTTTTATTTTTATATTTTTTATTTTAGTAAACAACTTTGTTATTTACTGCACTCATCATCGTTGACTTAACTGATCTAAAATTGCTTGAAAAACAATTGAGCCCCAAAATTAAAATGCTAAATTTTTGCTGTCACAAAATAGATCCTACTGAGAGCTACTCTGCTGTTTTTATTTCATCAAAAAATATCAATTTTTCGTCGAGATAATCAAAATCATAGCTCCCATTACAGCTTAAAACCTATACTGACTGAGCCCAAAAATCGATTTGACAAATTGATCCAAAAATGATTCAAAAATGATCCAAAAAACAAATTTTCTCAATAGCTCATGAACTGCAAAATAAGTTAAGATAGCATATTAAGTGGTTTTTGTACAGCTTAAAATTTGGAATTTGACAAAATAAAATTTGGGCAAATGTTTCACATTAAATTTTGTGTAAAATGCAATTGAAATTTTAAAGGTTTTTTAATGATATAAGCCACATTTTATAAGCATGTTTCAAATTTAAATATTTGAAATAATGCATAGTAAAATTACCTACAAATCAAGCTATTGACGAACTTTTTAGCTACATTTTTCGTAAATAAAACAGGATTTCTGTCAACTTTTTTTTCAAATCCAAAATTTGAAGCGATGGTATACTCGTCCTTTTTGAAGGCCAAATCGAGGATATTCTTTTTTTACGCATTTTCGAGGATATCTCCACGAAAAATTAATACTTTAAAAAACCTAAAATGAAACTGGCAGAGCTCATTAGGTTTTATAACATTAACAAAAAATAACTGCTACTCAATTTGAATAAATATTTTGAAATCTACTACAAAAAATGTCAAAAAAAGGAAAAAGAAAAAAAGCGCTCAAAACTTTTTTATACTTAATTATGTTATAAAGAGCTTCAAAACAAGTAATTTTTATTATCTAGAAGTACTAGTATGGCTTAATTTTTTGTGGAGATATGAGAGCTCAAAGTTTTTGATTTTTTTTTTATAGGGTAGAACGTAGTGGATATACTTTATTTATTATTATTTAATGTGAAGACTTAATATACATGAAACTCCTACAATAACGCTTCATGTAGCACAACGTAAACGTAAAACTAAAGTTTTTTTTATAGGGTAGAACGTAGTGGATATACTTTATTTATTATTATTTAATGTGAAGACTTAATATACATGAAACTCCTACAATAACGCTTCATGTAGCACAACGTAAACGTAAAACTAAAGGTCAAGAGATTGAGAGGTCTCCACAAGTGGGCCTACTATAAACAAGGTTGCGATATGATGATATTATGAAAGTGGGGAAAGAAATCTACTAAATAAAGTGCTGCACCCAGAGCCAAACAGGCATGCGGAGAAACGTCATACTATAAGTTGTGGGTTGGCGACGATGGCACTAAACAGGATATACAGTACTACATAACATTATCAAAATAAACTTGTCAACACCAGGATTTGAACACGAGACCTTGCGCCTGGGAAGCACACGCCTTAATCATTCAGCCCAACCACCAAGGGCAGTTTTTGATTTTTACTAGTAAAATACGTGTAAAATCTGAAACATTAGCAATGAAAACGTTGTACCAACTGCAAAAAATAGGGTATTTTTGGATACTTGTTTTTGGATTAAAGTTGGACATTTCAGGTACATTAATATATAATTTTTTCCTGGTGTTAATTTGCAGGAAAAAAAGTAAATCAGGGGTGAAAAGTGAGACCCACTTTTTAAGAAAAAAATTAGTGAATTCGCTTGTTTTTGAGGGTTTTATGAGATGCAAAATAACTTTAAGAATAGGGAATATAAGATATAAGACCATCAATCCATATCTATAATAGACATAGAGAGAGAAATTTCATATCAGCAATGTTAAGAGAGGTAGTATATAAAGCTACTTGCTCTTGTAAATTGCCTGTTACACGTTACATATATACATATCGGATACAGTCTGTATATAAGAAAAATTAAAATAGAAATAAATTTTTATTTCGAAGCATTTCATGTATATGTTGGCATTTTTGGTTTGAAGACTATATAATAAAAAATTGCATAGCTCTGATGTGTGTATATATTAGATACTATATATGTTAAAAGCAAACTAGCGGCCATGGCAGTGAAGCTATCATTACAGTATTTCTACTTTAAATTCAGACAAAATAAGTAAAATTTGGGATGAAATGAGAATAAAGTTTGGATGTAGTGAGAATAAAGTTAGGATATAATGAAAATAAAATTTAGATATAATGGAAATTGAGATTTAGATAAAGTGAGGATAAAGTGAGAATAAAATTGGGATGAAATGAGAATGAGATTTAAAGATGATGAAGAGGAAAGTTGAAAAAGATTAAATTAGTCTCAAGTATTATCTGAAAGAGTTAACCTAAATGAACTTACCTGTAATAATCTAAACCTCTGAAGAAGAAGCCGTGTTCGATACGGCGATATATAAACAAACTTCACATCATTTTCTGTAGAAGTATCAATATCCAAGCCAGAGGTGCAGAGTATACAATACTATAATGTTTTAGACATTTGCACCACCTTGACTTGTAAGATAATAGAATACTGTCTAAAAAATCAGTCTAGAACAAGTTAATAACCATACACCGTTCATTTGTTAACCCTAATATAAAAAATATATATCAGTGATAAATAAATCTATCAGTGTGAGAAATTATTTACATGTTCATAAAGCATTCTGCAAACAAGCTCCTTAAAGCATGCGAATTAATCGTGCTTAGTTCAGAACAAGTCGGCAGAATACCATTCAGGTGCACCAGTCTTGAGGAAAAAATAGAAACATTAGAGTCTTGAGTACAGCAATCTTGAGCAATGTAAATTTTGAAAATTATTAAAAAATCATAGGCATAAAAAAACCTTTAGATCTTGAAACACCATTGTTTTTGAAATTATTAAAGCAGAACAAAGACCACAGGCTTAAAAAAACCCCCACCCAAAGTAAGTAGGAGGGGAAAAAACCTTGTAAATCTTGAAGACACCATCTTGTAGTAGAAGAGACATCAAATCACAATCAATGAAACAGAATAGCAAGATCATAGGCTTAAAAAACCCTACTCCAAGAAACAATAGGAGGGGGAAAAACCTTTAGACCTTGAGCACATAGCACCAGCCTTGAAGAAACATCAATATTGGGCCTTAGCAAAGATTACAGGCTTAAAAAAACCTTCTCCCGAGATTGATAGGAGGGGAAAAAACCTTGTAAATTTTGCAAAGGCAATCTTGAGGTAGTAGATACATCATTATAATAGAAAGTCTTGAAAAGTAATAATAGCGAAAGTTTTAAAAACAATGCTCAAATACAGATGAGAGAGAGAGAGAGAGAGCGAGAGAAGCCTTGTAGGTCTTGAATAGAAATACAGGATGCTTGGACAATGTTGTACGTTTTAATAAGTAAAGGCTCTCTTTATGACATCTTTTAGATGTGATACTTACATTTAATCATCTTTTCATGAGAGTAGAACCGTGAAACTATAAATAAACAAGTATTTAAAGTATCTAAAATAATCAATGTTTACACATACCAAATGTTCAAATTACGAAGTAATTCCAATATAAAAGCAGAAGAAGCAAAATGTATAGAAAAAAAGAAAGAAAAAAAGATAAAAAAAATGAACAAAAATTTTTCTTTTCATCATTCTACTTATAATATAAAAAAAAATGATAAATTGCGTTACTCTATGATACGAAGGCACAAACCATTCTCTATATTTATTGAGTATTTAAAGAATTGCTTAGGGCTAGAAAGAAATGATTTTTTATTTTTCTTACAGTGAAAATAATTGTAAGATATTACTCTCTCCTGTAATGTTTTTATCTTTTTCAATATGTATTGCACTTTTTATATAGTATTAAACTGCACTTTTTCAATGTTAGTTCTTTTGCGCATGAGCCTAATTCATAAAGAATAAATGTTTCATTAAGCAACTACTATCATCTAGAAGCAAAATTTTATTCATCCAAATATTATTCACAATTTGTACGAATTTACATTCTCACTTTGTCTAGATTTTATTTTCGCTTTGTCTCAATATACAACTACAATCGTCCAAAAATTCAATTGGAAATCGTCCAAATATTTTCCTAAAATGTCTGAATTTAAAGTTTAAATACTACTGTATTGCAGTATTATTGAAACTCGGAAATATTGAGCCGTTTGTTGGCACGTACCTGCCTGGCATGGAAGCTTATAATAAAGTTATACTCTTGTTAAAAATTGATGTCATATACTGCCAGTATTCATGTATTACATGCATGAATAAATTGTAAGAGGAAAATTGCACCATCAACTTCCATCATAAGAACCATAGTGCAACTTCCGCTATTGTCATGTTTGTTTTCTTTACCTTCTTCATGTACAAAGCAACTCATTTTAAATAAATTAATGATTTATTAAAAAAAAAAGGAACTAATTTTGAGCCAATTTTTTTCAGTTACTGACCTTAATTTTTCCGAATTTTTTTATAGCTTGAATCATCTTTATGATCAGCAATAACTGTCATTTTGTTATTTCGTTTGCCTCAGATTAGCTGTCGTTTATCATAACCTTATTAATCTTTGTTGAGCACCGATTTATTTTCGATCCAAGCCCTAAATATGAGTGCAACAAATAAACTTTTTTTTTAAAAAAAAAAAAATTAGTTTGTAGTGTACCTCAGTTTTTTGAAAAAGGAACCGCGGAAAAATAGCATTGAATTGTCGATTATTGTCATATGTTACACGGTGCCTAATCGTTGATCGCCCCGCTTTCTCTTTTAAAGGGACTCTTTGGAATATGTATATGTAGTCAGACAGTCAGTTGATTTGCTTTCTTTGAACACTTTTGATAAAAGGGCAATACTAAGCATCATTTGATTTTTTATGAAGCTAAATTTTCAATTTCATCTTATGAAATTTGTGAAATTTCGTTTTCTTTTTATGTACTGCAACGTGTTTAAGAAATTTAGCAATTGAAAGAGCTGGCTGCGTAACCCTTTCTTTTTATATATCATTAATATAATGTAAAAGTTTTAAAAATGTAACATTAAATGCATTTTTTAGGTGATAATCCCATTTTTTTTAACAAGTAATTATAAAAGATTCATACATAATCTATATGTCAAGACGGCTTACATGTATTTAAAGATCATCACATAACCGTGATGATGAGACAAAGCGGCAGTTTCACATAAAGCAGTGGTTGGAAACTGCCAGAGTCGGGCGCTGCAAGCATTTTACCTTAGTGCACTTAAATATTACTGCGAGCTTTTTTTAGCATAGGTATATGCGAACTTATATTGCAATTACAATTAATGATAACCTCTCTATAACAAATATACTAACAACCATTACATGTAGCTAGTCTAAAACGGCAAGAAAAATTATAAATACAAGATAAGATTTCGACTTTTTTTATGTTTTTCATTATTACCCATCTTCTAACAATGCTTCTCAAGTCTCTCTTTCTCTTTTTTGCTGTTTCAACTGTTACTGCTGCTACTGCTGCCAAAAATGGTAATTATACCGTCAACGGATTAGGCCAAAGAAAGCAAGAAATTCTCAACAGTGGTGGCGCTGTCTTTGATTTAGCTATTGCTATGCTCGAAACTGATGACTTGAGCACTGACTATCCCTACGGTGATAATAAGTCAGGCGAATCTACCAACTTTGGTATCTTTAAGCAAAATTGGCTTATGCTTCGTACTTCTGCCTCTCAATTCAAGGGACAATCCGCTGGGGATGTCAAGAATGGTGAAGTGCTCAACAAGGACTTGAAAGCTGACATCAAGGCCAGACAAGAATCTCAGGAATTCTTTGGTACCACCAAGTGGTTTGCTGGTCATAGAAATGGACAATCCGGTTTGGATAATCCTGACACTGAGGATATTCATAACTATATGGATGGTGTAAACTGGATTCGTGATCAACTGGCTAGTGATAAAAAATATTTGTCTGATGATACTCGTTTCTGGGTTGATGTTGTTGCTATTTAAATCATTAAAAAGAATGGTTCTTTATTATTGAAAGAGGGAGAGGGTTACGTGTGTATAAATATATTAATATATATTTTTATGTCGTTATTAAGAAAAAAACAAGTTACGCATGTGTATTGCCATCTAGTATTATCATGCAAGAGGGAGAGGGAGAGAGAGAGAAAAGGAGGGGAGGGGAAAGTGCCTTTGTATATATAAGTTTTTTTTTTTTTTTTACATTCAACTAACTACTTGTTGTATCCAAACAATTTACAGATAAATATTCACGGATATGGCTAAAATTACGGCTGACGGATAAGCGGGTAAAACCAGGTTGAAAACTTTTACATTAAAAGATATAAGATCTGAGCAATGGCCAATTGATCAGTGAAACCTAACGGTGTTCGAAGTCCATTTGACACATCCTATATTCAGGTACCACGGAATCAGGATCAGAATCTTCCCATTTAACAATATACGTCAGGTGCAGAACTAATTTCTATTCTTCTTCCTTAATTCGCTTGATAAATTGGATATCTTTATCCACGAGTCTTTTGGTACAATCAATAAACTCACTATTTATCCATGAATTGAAATAGCAGTAAAGACCCAGACATCATCAAAAGTATAAATATCCACACGTTTTTTCTTAAATAAAAAGTAACGACTTTTAGCCTCGTTATTATTGTATTGTTTTACTCTTAGTTTTTGTATAGTATTTTTATGTGTAGCAAAACATTTCTCATCCATAATTCCAACCTGATATTCCTTGTGAGCATCAGTCAAAGAAGAAGATCAACCGCCGCCTTCTTTTCTTCCAGTAATTTCTTCTTTCTTTAGCAAGTTGCGAGCAATGCTGTAGAGTACCTTGAGTTCACTTGCGGCACTACAGATACTAATAAAATCCTTATTCACTAAAAAGGGGAACTATAATTTTAAACCAATTTTTTAACTTTTTGTAGGTCCAATTTATCTTTATTTTTTTGGACTTTGCTATTAACTTTTTCCGCCTTTTGAGACAAATTTGCTTTAGTTTGTGGTCCAATAATATCTGGAAATAATGTATATATATATATATAGAAAAAAAAGGGGATATTTGGGTAGAAGATGAGAAGAAAATATATAAGTTCGGAAATGGATTAAAAGATATAGAGGGAAAATGGCGAAGTATAAATAAAAGAAGAAATTTATCCAGTGAAAATTCTGAAAATAAGATATAATGTAGAACCAGTAAATCTAATTAACGACAAACCGGCCACGGACCAAAGCACGAAGCCAAGATAAGCAGCGGAACGATCGCCGGTTGTAATTACTGAAGTATTAGTGATTGCAACAACCAAAGCCAAATTGGAAACAATCCATGACAAAACAAGTCTAGTACGGAAAGATCTATAGTAATCCTCTTGTTTGGTCTTGGCATCACGATGAGACTTCTCGGGCTCAACCTTCTTTGATAATTCGACTTGTGCTTCGATGTATGCGCCATTGATATCCTTTTCCTCGGTTGGTACTTCAACTTCGACTGCCAAATCACCTGATCCATCTTTCTTGGCTTTGACCACACCCAAATCGGTAGCCACACTATTATCACCTTTAGTACCCCAAGATACATCATGAGTATTACAGAATGCATAGATGTTGAGAACATTGGTATAACTAGGAGATAAAAGGATGTATTGAATGAAACTGGTAAACATGTGCCAGGGATCAAGGAACATGAAACTAGATACAAAGTACATGACATAGGTAGAACATAACGAGATGATAATATTTCTAAATGTACTTTGACCCAGCAGAGTAATAAATGTACCATCTGTATCTTCCACAATGGTTGTAACACCAACAACAGTAATCCAAATAGCTGCAAACATCATGTAAATCATTAGTAAAGCAAAGAAAACCATAGATCCAGTGTAAGCAATCTTGGAACCCTGAGGACGATTACCAAGGGCAATGATGAATTGAACGACGAGCAAGATAATATAGATATAATTAAGAATATTGTGCAATAAGTTTGCAACATTGGCGGAGAAAGGAGCATGTGTGAGACCAGTTCCATCTTCAGAAGGAGCAAGAGCACGAGTTAAAATGAAAAATGTAAGGTAAAAGTTACCAAGAGCAAACCATGAAAAGATCAAATTGTAAGTATTGTAAAGATCTTCAAACATGAACATCATTTTACGAATATAAGAGTGATCTGAAGCCCACACCTTACGCCAATGGTAAAGAGCATAAATACCAGCAAAGAAAGAACCGTTCAACCAACGTCTACGTTGAGAAATGAATTCATCTACTTTATCGGGAACATCAGTTTCACCATATGAACTAGACACATAATGTAAAACCCAATGAGCCTTCTTTTTAGCTACTAATTCATAACATAAAATACGATCTTCGGCCAAATACATGTTTGCAGTGAAAATATCAGCATCACCACCATGTTGAGTTTCACCCAAGAAATACTTTTCTAATGGGCCATGACCATCAACATCATTTTGAAGGGCCTTGAAACGATAAGCAGAGAAAGCACCTGGTAACACAGAGATATAACCGAATACAGATTCAAGAGGCTTATCCAAGATATTAGACATTTTATATTCAAAGTTTTGAGCAGCAACTAGGGGATTCAAAAGAGCAACACCACCAGTACCTGCCATAGCACGAATTTCACCACAAGCACCAGCAATGTTAGAGTTAATATCAAAGGCTTTCCAAAGATGATAAATAGAAGTTCCACCAGGTTTTGTACCAACATCAATCAAAACACAGACGTGAGGGTCAATCACAGGGCCAAAAGCTTGAAAGAACCAACGATGCGAATTGATTTTTTTCTGATTCTTTTCCTTTAAACAAAACAATAATTGACAAGGTACAACATTTTTTGAACCAGCCTTCATCACTTCCATATCAGGGTTTACAGAAATTTGTGTTGTATATTCGTAAAGATGAGCAGTAACGGGTTTACCGTGAACAACGTTCTTGGCAACACCTTCTTGATAAACACCCAATAAGGACAATAAATTTAATGTACGAGGATTAACTTTGTTACGTCCATCAGATACAATACAAACTGTAACTTTGTGCCAACCTGGTCCACCTGAAGCAGGACCCCAAGTGCTAGAACGATCACGTGAACAAAGATGAGCAATATTCTTCATAACACCATGCATTGTACGTGCAAATAAAACTTCATCTTCCTTTAAAGTTTGATTTTGTTAGTTTAGTTTAGTTTGATAGTTAATTAATAACTCCTTATAATATTAACTTACATTGTACATGGTTAAAACGATGAATAATTCAGTTTTACGACCGAGCATTTGTTGACGAAGAGTATAACCTTCATTAACGAAATCCTTTGGATCACAAGTAGCAGCTATTTAATAAACGTTAGATATAAGTAATTGTAAAATTGAAACAAGACTTACCAGTATATCTCATATGTGTGAACTCCTTGCCTTCTTTTAATGGTACATCTTGCAAATAACTGGTGGGAACTGGACAATCCAAAACCAAATTACCCTTTGTCAACTTAACTTGTCTGGCTATAAAATAATAATTAAAGTTTAATTAGAAAAAAAAATCCAGGAACCCTATCATTAATTACTTACTTGTCTTATAACGACGAGGTTGGCGTCTAGGTGCTTCACCATAATGCATGTTTGGTGATGGTGGATTAAAAAATTGTGGAACAGTAGGAGAACTACTATTATAAGAAGGATAAGGTGATGTTTCTCCAGGGCTAGGTGGGTATGGAGGATTATTTATAGGTGGATAACCTCCACCGCCAGGAGCAGGAGCCATACCAGAAGCTAACAAAGGCTGGTGGTCATATTGAGGCATATGTTGATCTGCTGGATAATGGTCATCATCAAAAGGTGAGCGAGTTACAGGAGGTTGATTTGAGAATTGAGTATCTTGTAGCGGGAATTGATCTTGTTCCGACTTTTGACCTGGTTGATACATTTTGGTTTAAATGAAAGAAAAAAAGAAAAAAAAAAAAGAATCAAAATGGAGAAAAGAAAAAAAGGTAAACAAGCAGTTTATATAAATAATGTATTCAAGTAAACATTTTTAGCTTATTGTACAACCAGTGTGGGGCTGGGTTATTTCTCTTTTCTCTGCTCAATGTCCCCCTTTTTTTTTTTAGAACGGACTTGATGGTTAACTGTATTCACCAATCATTCCGAAGTCAGTTAAATCATTTTGTGTAATACACCAAGCTTTTTTTTTATATTTATTTAAATTTAGCCACATAAGATCTATTATCACTCTTTTGTATTTATATTTTATTATCAAAAACATTTGAATTTACAAGCCACTTTTTTGGATTTATTGTCAATAGAACGAAAAGATATGTTAAAAAATATATGGCTTTCTTAAAATTGCTAAATCATTTTGATTTATTGATAAATGTAAACTTTTTTTTTTTTTTTTTTTTTTTTTTTTTTTTTTTTTAATTACTTCGGTCATCCAATTAACCAAAATATAATTAAAAATATATTCTATTTGTGATTTAGTACCGCAATGACGGACGGATCAAGGTTTATATTTACAATTGCACAAATACATTGTCAAACATTTCATATTTCTACTTGATTGCTGGTTGGGTTTTCTTGTTTGATTCTAATTTTTTTAATACACAGCAACATATAAATACCAAGTAAACATGGACATGTATTAAATATACTTATAAATTTTTTATTACTTGGAATGCCCAAGTGCCACGATTCTCTGTTGAATTTACGGCTTACAAAACGTTTTTAGCAAAAAAAAAAAAAAAAAAATCAAGGTTTAGACTCACTAAAATATCAGATCAATCTATCAGTAAATTTTGAATTGGCAAATGTACATGTTTAGATATTATTTTTTACTGCTGAATGCATCTCCAATGTTGATGTAAGCCCAGTTATGCCAAGTTTTGTCCAATTTTGTATATAGCGGGGCTTTAATAAATCTGGCTTTTGCTCTTCTTTCAAAGATTGTTCCTATCGTTTGACATAATTAATTATACACTACGCTTAATAAAAACATACTTGCACATCTGTAATATGTATATGTACTTTTTTATCTGCTATAAAGCAGCTAGGAAGTACACTTTTTTTCAATATTGTGATGAATGTCAGTGTCCAAATGTCGAGTTTTAAAATCCGTTTATATTTGATGGTAGCAATAATGTGGCTGCGAAGTTGTTGGCAATATTGGTTACAAGTTAAGCTTGCACAGATTGTACACCAAGGCTAAATCATCACACAAAAAGCAAACAATAAAAAAAATTAAATCAACTGTAATGACTAAATGAATGTTACACTTTGTGCACGCGCATTTTTATTATTTAGTTTTTCAATTTAGAGATTAAAGTTTCTTCCAATTTAATACCATCTTTAGCGAAATTACGAATACCTTCAGATAATTTCTCAGTAGCCATGGCATCTTCATTCATATCCCAACGGAACTTGTGTTCGTCATTAAAGTAAAAAACCTTTTCTTGCTTTTTACCTCCTTGTGGACTCAGTTTACGTTCCAATTTCTTTGTATCCTTTTGAAGTTCACCCAACAATTTAGGAGAGATAGTAAGGAAATCACAACCTGCTAACTCTTCAATTTCACCAGTATTACGGAAAGAAGCACCCATAACGATAGTCTTATAGTGATATTGTTTGTAGTAGTTGTAAATATTGGTGACAGAGATGACACCAGGATCTTCAGTTTGAGAGTAATCTTTGCCACTATTGGCCTTGTGCCAATCAAGAATACGTCCCACAAAGGGTGAGATCAAAGTGACACCTGCTTCGGCACAAGCAACAGCTTGAGGGAACCCGAATAGAAGAGTCAGATTACAGTGAATACCATGATTTGTTTCCAATTCATAAGCAGCATGAATGCCTTCATATGTAGAAGCAAGTTTGATTAATACACGTTCCTTATCAATGCCTTCATCTTTGTAAAGCGCAATCAATCGCTTGGCTTTTGCGATAGAGCCTTCTTTATCAAATGAAAGACGAGCATCGACCTCAGTAGAGACACGGCCAGGGACAATCTTCAAAATTTCTTTACCAAAATTGATTAAGAGTTTATCAAAAGCCCAATTAGCTTGTTCTTTTATATCGCTAAAATATAATCAAATGCGATTACTAAGTTAAAAAACATCTCAATTTATAATAAAAAAATTTACCCGCTCTGCTTTTTAGCAAATTCAATAGCATTGTCAACAAGCTTGGCATACTCGGGTTTTTGAGAAGCAGCCAATATTAAAGAAGGATTAGTAGTAGCATCTTGTGGTTTATACTGTGCAATGGCTGGATTAATCACAAATTATCTTATGTCAGAATACAATACTCCTAATGTGTTTGCTATATCATTTAACTCTTACTTTCAAAGTCACCGGAATCGGCGACAATAGTTGTAAATTTCTTGATTTGATCGAGAACAGAGGTCATCTTGTAGTTGTATGTGTTTAATAAAATGTAAACAAGATGTGAGAAAAAACAGGGTAGTTTGAAGCTGTTATTTATATGAAACAAAATCCCTTGTCAATCGCTGCCCAACCGTAAAGTTTGCATAAGAGTTTCATCATAGACTCACTAGGGCCCCCCTCCTCCTCCCCCAAATGACTCCATTTGGCCTATAAAAGTAGCAACGCTAGGCGGTTTTCTATCACAGTTGTTTCCATGGATATTAAACAACCGCACAAATTATGAATATTTAAAAAAGTGGGTAAATACATTTCCCAATTTTTGGCATTTGTAATCGCAATAAATTAAAGGAATCAACAAATTAATTGCCCCAAGATATAATATATAATATTCTTTTAGTCATTGTAAATGCAATTTGAACAGCATTCTCGTGACTTAAGTAATCATCCCGAATTTATATAAATACTTTTTTTACTATTACACCTATTTTAATATTATTATTTTTTTTTTCCTCTTCATTTCCCTCCCCCCCCCCTCACACATAATATAAAATACAAAAATGCCTAATTCAACTTTCCCTGCAGTCATTTCATTTGCAGATAAAAAGAATTCTACCCCAGTTATCACAGCAAAGTTTGGTGATGAGAATGATGAAGATTTCGGCGTTCGTATGGCCAACGCAGTAGAAGTACAAGAAGTAGATGTAAATTTATATATGAGTAAAGAACTTTGGTTACCTGCTGGTGCTCGTGGTGCCTTTGGTGGACAGGTAAATTTCAAATAAAAACAAATATAATTTTATATATCATTTATTGATTGTAAATTTAGATTGTAGCTCAAGCTTTAAGAGCTGCATTTTACACTGTAGGAGAGGAATTTGACATTCATGTAACGTATAAACAAACTTTATTTTCCTTTTGCGATTATGAAAACTAACAGATAATACATTAGTCATTACACAGTTATTTTATTTTACCGGGAAATGTTGAAGTTCCTGTAATCTATCAAGTATCTCGACTTCGTGATGGTAGATCCTTTGCCACTCGATTCGTCACTGCTTCTCAAAGAGGCAAAGCTATCTTTGTTAGCAGTTTTAGTTTCACTAAACCTGATACTAGCATCCAAATGACCCATCAAACTGAAATGCCCAAGGTTCCTGAGCCAGAATCTCTTCCTTCGTGAGTTTACAATTCACAGATAAGTAATTTGATATCCTGGCTAATATTTTTTGATTTATTTCAGTGATGTAGAATTATTACAAAAGGCTTTAGAACAACCTGATTTACTTCCTAAATATCGTGAACACATTAAACTTCGTATTGAAGAGAGCTCACCTGTAGATTATCGTGAGATCAATATTCCTCAACCAACATTTGAAGCTGTAAGTAATTTTTTATGGATTTGTAGAATGGGATTAATTGATGCATTATTAAAAACAATAGCGCCGTTGGTTCAAGACTAGAGGACAACTTGGATCAGATAAAAGACTTCATGCTTGTGTTATTGCTTATGCGTCAGATAGTGGTTTTGTTGGCACCGCTGCTAAAGCAAATGGAATTCCTGCAAGAGGTATCAGTATGTTGGCAAGTTTAGATCATTCCATGTGGTTCCATTATCCCGCAAAAGCTGATGAATGGTAAGTTTTTTATTATTATTATTAATGAAATGCAATAATTTGGATATTAATTTGTGATAAAATATAATAGGTTACTTTATGATATGCATAGTCCTCGTAGTAATAGCGGTCGTGGTATGGCATTTGGTAGAATTTATAGCAGAGATGGTACATTAATTGCCACAACTGCACAAGAAGGACTTATTAGATTGTCCAAGCGAGAACAAGAGAAAATCAAGGATTCGATACCCAATAATGGCAATAAAAGCAAGTTGTAGAAACGCTCAATTGGCATTTTTATTTATTTATTTGAGAAGCACATAACTACGCACATTGGTAATTCCTTATGTATTTCTTATATATATTATATTTATACGTTACTTTCAAAGTTCAATAATAAACAAAAATTTAGACAAATAATTAATAAAGTTCCTGGCTTAATTTACACCTTTATAGGCAGTTAAACAACAATGGATGTGTACCAGTGTACTAACTATCTTGAGAATTTTAAAATACTAGGATCAAAATTCGACGAGATACGGTCTGTGTGGTCGGTTTTTTACGGTTGTAAAAAGCAGGCTTCAGATTGTTTTTAAATGATTTTCGAATTTTACTGCCCAATATTGAGCCAAAACTTGATAAAAGATTTATTTTTCCTCTATGACTAATGATGTATGCCCTGAGATGAAAGGGTTCATATAGCAGGATAAAAAAGCATTAATCTAACATTGACCTAACATTGACCTAAGACCTAACAGTTGGCCTAGCATTGATTGTTGTGAAACTGACTGGAAAACTTAAACTCTACAATAATATGAAGTACTAATTTTTGTATTTGGGACGCTAACCATAGCTAAAAGGTATGAGTTATTTTGTTTGATTAAAAAATAATGATTTTTCGAGGAGAAAATTCGAGTTATAATTTACATTGCAGCTTAAAATCTATGATAAATGAGATCCAAAATTGATTTACCAAATTGATCAAAAAAGCAAAATCAACTAATGGTTCTTGAACTGTACAGTAAATTGAACTAAGACTTTAAATATTTTTTGTACAATTTTAAATTCTGCATCTACCTAAATAAAACTTAATTAAGCGTCGCACATTAAAATTTGCGTAAAATGCTTTTAAAGTTTCGAAGGCTTTTTTAAGATGCACAGTGATTTTTGTAAACATGTATTAAATTTAAGTAATTGACATTATGTGCAACAGAATTATCTTCAATCTAGCTATTGATGAGCTGATTTAACTAAATTTTTGTAGAGAAAACAAGTTTTTATCGAAAAAAAATTTGAATTCAGTATGCTGAACTAAGATACTATTTCCACACATAAGAAATCAAATGCCATCTCAAATAAAACTATGTTCTAATATTCAAATAGAGATGACGTAGATTTAATCATAAAATATGAAAAGTATGAGTAACGTAACATACAATAAAATAAACTGAATTATAAAAATGAAAACAAGTAAAATTATAAAATAAACCTCCTATAAAACACATAGACCAAAGTAAAGATTGTTCTATGTGGATCATTAACAAATATGTCGAGACAGACATTAAAAGAGCGCCTTGACTATGTAAATCAAGAAGCTCAATATAAACCTTAAATCACGGACAAACTAATAGATTTATCAAAAGAATAAACATATGGATATCGCATGAGTAAAATAGAATCATACTTTTGTGATTCAATAAAAAGCATGAATAGACGCATGGAATGTAGCATGGCCTGATAAACATCATGGTTTAACAAATACTCTAAATCCCGTGATTCCTAATTCAGATAAATCACTGACAGTTACAGTAAAACTGCCAGGCATAATGAAATTACAAATAATATAAATAGAGTAGAAATATAGACTTATTGCACACTATCCATTTTTTAATAAAGAAGGATTTAAACTGTATCTTTTTTAAAGCTTTTCTCATTTTACTGCAACTACTGCTATGTAATGTGAATCATTACACTTACCTTACACCGTTGTCGCTTTTTTTGTCCTTTTATTGTCCCTTTCACATATTGTACTTACGAAATGAGTATAATTTGTTAATTATTACAATTATAACATTATTACTATTATTGTATTTGTTTTCAATGCAATTTTACCTATTAATATAGTCTAACTATTAAAATTAATTCGCGTAGCATGTAATTATTGTAAAATGTTTGCCGCTGTTATACATATCGAAGCAATCCCGTTTATAAAAAGGCGTGGCAAAGTATGATGTTTCATTATAATACATATGCAAATTAACAATTTGAGAAAATGTTAATTTTCTTTTGGATTGTAGTACTTTATTTGTATTTAGTCAAATATTTGAAAGAGGTAAAAAATGTTATTGTGTGAATTTAATGAAATTCACCGTTGCCATGCAACATATTGCATGATTTAAATGATAAAAACCACAAATAACGAGATGTTCAAAGAATTTGTTCTTGAATTTAATAAATAATGTAATTCCTTATTCCTCATAAATATACAAGAGACTTTTGTTAAATCCAATTAAAGTATTTGAATTGAACAAAACTATTTTACTACCCTGCTTCAATTTACAATGATGAGTTGTTCCATTTGCAACTACAGTACAATATTTTCTAATTTAAACATCCATTACATACCATTGCATTGCAAAAAAAATAATAAATTCGGAGAATTTTTTTTGAACTTTCATACATCTCAGGTGTGGCGGCAGTTTAAATCCAAAATTTTCTGATGATGAAAAAATTGGATAAAAACGATCCTAAATTTTTAAAATGCAAAATTGACAGCAAACATGTATAGTAACCTGGCTACCTTTATTAAGTAAGTTCAACATAAAATTTAATTTTGTATCTAATAGTATATTTATTGAAAACGTTTATCACCAAAAATTTTATAAAAAAAGCAAAAACATAAAAATTAGTTTTTAGTGATTTTAAAAATACTTTTATAGTTAAACTTTAAGTTTAATGTTACATACAGATAACGCAAAAAAATACCTATTATTTGAGGCATTATTCGTCACTCTAACTTTATTTTTCATAGAGTTATTAGCTTTTTTCGAAAAAGTCAAATTTTGGACGAGGGTATACAAGGAAAAATTGATGTTTTTTTCGAGATTAATTTTATAATAAAATATGATAAAACTAAGTAAAAGAATTATTTTTGGCTAATAAAGTATATGCTTAAACGGTTGCTATCTCGAGTTATAGTCCATCAAAGCTGCGTTTTTTGTATGCTTTTAATGGAAATAGCTTTATAAATAATGTATGAGCTAGATTGGAATTGTTGCTAGAATTATCTTCTTTCTTATATATCTGTTTTAAAATATTGCTCTTTGAGATTACTTCAAAATTGAAAGAGTTATCCACTAAAAAATAAAATTTGTAGTAATTTTTTTTGGTATTTTAAGGTACAGTCCGCATAAAACGGAGTTTGATAATTCAGGTCCCGTAATTCGAGCCTGATATGTAGTAAATTTGTACTTTGAAGGGGGTTTCTGGTGCAATCTTTAGGGCAACGTTGTAAAAAGTATTCTAACATACACACCCTGACCTCCTGTATGTTCTCAGAGCACATGGATGTGCTCAAATGAGGTCGTCAATAGGCTCATAAGGTCATCGATGCGTTCATATGAGACTGTTTCAGATATTGACCGAAAAGTTAATCAATGTAAAATTAAATCAATCCACTTTTGACATACCATTAAATTGTATTTTCGATATAAATTTACGCAACTTAATCGTACTACAGTCGAAGAACCTCAATTTAAGGGCGCCCGTGGTTTCTTGTACAAAGTCCCTTATATTGAGGGCCTCCCATAAATCAAATTCAAAACCTAGATCAACTTCAATTTTAAGAAAGGAATCAAGGCATATCAGATAATCTTACCACATCCTTAATCTATGATGGTAGTGGTGAAATTGACGATATGGAAGAAACAAACGATGTTATTCCTGTAAATGAAGAAAAATTCTAGCAAGTTTAGTTTATGTTGTTATGTTACTACTTCAAACTTTATTGCTGCTACAAATAATGAAAATTTCAAAATACTTAAAGATATGGTAGATTTCTACTTACGATATAAAGAAATCAGTAGTTACAATGCAGATGCAATCAAATTACGTTAAATGGGGTTTTCTCAAAAGATTAGAAAAAATTTTCAGTATTTACATCTAGTAAAAAAAATTTTATATCTAAAACTGTTCTTTTTTTAATTTTTGGGACAATAATATTAAAATAAAATAGGAGACATATGGAAAGAAAAAGTTCCCTTAAATATAAAACTTGAAATAAGGGATTGTAAGCTGTAAAATTTGCCCATCAGTCTTCGGTGGATACAAAAACCTCCTTATATCGAGGTTTCCGCTATATTGAGGGACCTTATATTGAGGTTTGACTGTATACTTAATTTGTTCGCCTTTACTAATAGACTGTTTCATACTTTAATTGGACACTAATATTAAATATGATACCTTCTGGAATGTAATCCCGAAATAAACACTTCAAAATAATTTATTAACAATTCACCTGGTGAAATATATGTGAATTACTATTTTCTTCCTAATGTAGACTATGTTTTATTGTTAGTTCGTGATAGACAGGAACCAGTTTCGGGATAATGGAACTTCCTAGATCTGCCAGAGGCTTTCTAGTTTTGGAACGTTGCGTTTCTGATGGATCATAGATGAACTATTACCAGAATACTGTATAGGCACACTGGCTCAATTTTGATCAAAATTAACCAAAAAATGATTGAAAAGAATTGAGTATTTAGGTTAAAATGGCAATTTTTTAGATTTACAAGATGGATACAAGTGTAAGCTACTCTGCGTTTTTTGTCTCTGCAAAAAACAGTAATTTTTTTGTTGAAATAATTAAAATACTAGTTTACATCTTACATCACAGCATAAAGTCTATCATAACTGAGCCCCAAAAACGATTTAACAAATTGATCTAAAAATGATCCAAAAAATAAAATCGTTCAATAGTCCATGAACTGCAAATAAGTTAAGTTATCGTATTAGATGGGGAAGGAGTTTACAATTTTAAATTCTACATTTAATTAAATAAAACCTGCGACGACGGTATACTATATGTACTGCAATACTGGTCTTTTTTTGAAGTAAAACCGAAGATATTCTTTTTTACACATTTTTAATGATATCTCTACGAAAAATCAATATTTTTTTAAAAAAACTCAATTAGACCTAATAGAGCACACTAAGATCTATAACAGGAATAAAAAATAACTGTTGCTCAATTCAGCGAATATTCTGAAATCTATGACAAAAAATGCCAAAAAAGGAAAAAAGTGGTCAGATTTTTTTTATACTTAAATATATTATAAAGAGTCTCAAAATATGTAAGTTTTATTGTTTAATAGTGTTGATACAGTTTAGTTTTTTTGGTGGAGATATGAGAGCTCAAAGTTTTTAATTTTCAACAATGAAATACATTTAAAGAATCTGAAACCATTAGCACTGAAAAAGTTATACCAACTGCAAAAAATAGGATATTTTCGGATAATTGTTTTTGGATTAAACTGAGACATCTCAGGTACATTAAAATATAATTTTACTTTGATGCTATTTAATGAGAAAAAAAGTAAATTAGAAATGAAAAGCGAGGCCCAGTTTTTAAGGAAAAAGGAGTAAATTTTTCCTGTTTTTGAGTTTTTCGTAACATATAAAATATGTTTAGAAATAGGTAGCATAATGCAATCAATTCATATCAATTTCGGTGCGTCTAAGGCATACCCAGAAAGTGTTTAGTATGAGGTTAGCAATCATATAGCATATATAGAAGTGGAATGCTCAGGACTTAAAGATTAGCCACTTCCAAATTTAACTTTTTTCGAATAGAATTACCGAGTGCTAGGCATAATAATCGCAGCAATTAATTTTAATGACTGAAATGTTCATGTATGGCACTTATGTATACTTCTGTTATATATATTTTTTTTTGGGAAAACATACTTCATTTATATAATATAACATCATTTATTACATTATTTAAAGTAATATTATAGGTCCAAATGTAGATATCGATGATTCATACTTTAACTGTGAAATTATTAATGAGGACAAAAAAATCGATATATATATATATATATATATATATATACTTTATATAGCAAAAAAGAATAAATACGCATGTATTATCGTATCTCTTCATATCTTTATTAACATGTAAATTCCTAGAATACGCTTTAAATTGAATGCGTATAACTCAAACAAAGAGCTGTATTTTACATAATGCATGATGCATGATGCGTTATCAATATATATATAGATATATATTGATAGCTCATTTTGGAAAAATGAAAGGAAAGAAGCTTAGTTCTGACAAATTGGTGTTCTTAGCAAATACTCGCACAGCTAAATATGTAAATCGAAGCAAAATAATTAAGACACATCAATGCATGAATCAGCCATTAAGTATGAGACGATAATGAAATTGGATATCAAATGTAGTTGATAACCGTGGTTGATCTGGAAAGTACCTGCTTAGTTTAATAAATAAGTCCGAGTTTACATTTCACTAATCACAAAGCTTAAAAACTTTCATTTTATGTAATAAAAAAAATCATCAATAATTATTATAAATTATCAATGTATTAGCTCGCCACTTGAAAAAATACTATTATAAATCATTTTTATATTTATCAAGTTCAAAATAGCTGCATCAGGCAGGCATTTTTGAATGCGAATATATTGACAATCATAGCACCCCCTATCCCTAATGTGCTCAAATTTGTGTAAGAAGAATTATTGTTTTCTGTCATGAAATCGGGAATATTCAGTAAAACCAAATAAAGCATAATGTCATTATTGTATACTCATATAAAGTTAATGTCGTCTCTAACCACAGATATGGGCCAGAGAAAAAATTGAGCTTGAATGCTCATTAAAATAAATTTACAAATCATATATACAAAACTCAGTGATATTTGATATTATTCTACATTTCGGTGGGAGGAGGGAGGCTGGTATTGTTCAATATATTTGAATATAGTGTATTAGTGGCCATGTATGAATATTTAGAAGTTATCAAGTCCACAGAATGTTTGATTCGCTTTATATATCGTCGAAATGCCAGGATTAAAATTTACAAATAAAGGTTCGCATATTTTAAACTTTTTTTTTTTTTATTTGAACTACGCCCCAAATTTATTTGCTACTTTTCTGGCCTCAGAAGCACTCAATAAAGCAAGTAGAAAAAAAATATATATCTATTCATATTTATTCTTTCTCTCATTTATTTAAAATATACATATTTGAAAATGAACGAATATGAAGTTGTTGGTAAAGGAAGAACAGTCTTACCGTTAGGTCAATTTGCCTTCTATACATTGGCACCTATGGTAGCTCTATATGTTTTAGCAACTATACCTATACACATTTTAGGAACAAGGATAAAGCAATTAGTATCATTTCCGTTAATGGTATGCCTAGTTGTTATACCGTATCTTTATAGAGACGAAAATGATGGTAGTAATCTACAAAGTTTGTTTATTGTTTATTGTGATACTAATTTGTTTAAAGACATGTTTTGTGTACTTTGTCAAGCATTACCTTTCTCAGCGTTTCAAAGGCTTAGTGACATCTTTTGGATTCATCCATTTTTGTATAAAAAGGACGCATATTTATCTCCATCTGACCTTAGCACTGAGCTATGGGCTTGCATTAGACGTGACAAGAAAATCAAAGAAAATAAAGAAAAGAAAATAACTGCTAAAGATAAGGTAAAGCTCAACTAATTCTAGTGCGTACATAACAATGGCTAAACCTTAGGTTACAATAGAAATTTTATCATCTTTTTCCATCTATCATATTAAATGCATTAATACATGATATTTGTATATCCTATTTGAAGACTTTTACCTCAAAAGATGCCTTGAATATTCAAAAATACCATCCTTGGCAAGCTTTTACGTTTTTTTCATTTGGAATTACTTTTATGACAGTTTTGTTCAATATGTCAGGATCAATTCTTCAATTAATTCACTGTATTGTAGTTGGACATGGCTTTTATGCTTCAGGTAATTCACATAAAGTATTGCTCTATAAATAATTGTGAACTTATTTAATTTAGATGAATGGAGAAATATGATGAATTATCCATTTTTAAGCATCTCCTTGGAAGATCTTTGGTCACATCGCTGGCACCGTATCTTCCGCGCTGCTTGGGTAACCAGCGCTTTCAAGCCTGTATATTATTCGATTCGTCAAATGACCCAAAAAAGTCCTAAATTCAAGCATTTGGCTATTGGTTTGGCTAACCTGGCTGTGTTTGTTGCATCTGGGGTTACCCATGAGTATATTGTGTTGTGCAATGCCGGCTGGATACTCTATACTGAGAAATATATGGGCCAGGAAATGTCTTTCTTTGTTCTTCATGGCATATTAGTCGTTGTAGAAAAGACTATAGGACACTTCTTGGAGCCAATGTTTCCTAAATCAATTGTAAAATCACCAATTGCAAGTTTTGCAAAACATTTTTATGTAATTTATATTTCATTTATTACTTTCCCTTGGTTTTTTAATAGTTTTGCTCCTTGGGGATTGTTCAAATTACAAAGCATTACTCCTCTTGGACCTATCATAGACAAATTTTTAGCCGCTACTCCTTATCTTAGACAATATTGCGGTTCTCTTCTTGAATTATAAATAAATTAGTGTACATTTTTGTATGATATACTAAACGAAAATCAACATAATTCGTACGACATGTTGTGCCATAATATTTGATTTTGGTTTGCGGAAGTGAATTAAACTTTTGGCTATGAAATTTTGAAAGAATTTTTTCAGGGCTGTCAAAAGCAAAACGACAAATCAAAAACTCTGTATGCATTTTTGAGGCATCCATAGTAGAACTATGTTTTTTGTTTCAATCAAATAGGATGAGGGTATGTAAAAATCAGAGCATTTAACTATGGGTGTACAGCTCTCCGTTTTTTTTTGTATAGTTAAACGTTTAAATTTTTTATTACATGCCAAAGGAGAAAGCGAAAGTTTATTGTCTTTTTTTTTATTATCATTAGAGGAAAAATATATAAATTAGAATCTACAGGTTAAAAAAGAAAAAGTTAGTATATACATAAAAAAAATCATAATTGCATAATAAATTTACCTGTTGTAAGCCATGAAACCACGAACTCTAAGGTAATCAGTCAAACATTCAACAGGACCTTGACCAACAACAGCAAGCTCTTGATCCCAAATATATTGCTTAGCAGTCTTGTGAACAGTATCAGCAGAGACCTTGTTGATAGAAGCCTTCAACTCTTCAGGAGTGAAACGCTTACCAGAAGCAAGAATTTGAGAACCAATATCTTGAGCAACAGCATTGGTATTATCAAGGCTCAACAACAAACTAGCTCTGACTTGTTGCTTTGCACGTTCAACTTCAGAGGCAGTGACAGTTGTGGAAAGACGAGCCCATTCTTTTTGAAGGAAATGAACGAAATCATCGATTTGATCCTTGTTCTCAGTGACAACATACATACCCCACAAACCGGTATCCTTATAACCCTTGGTGAATGCAGTGAAAGAGTTGGCAAGATGGTTGTTGTTGACGATGGTAGACAATCTAGAAGAAAGGTTGGCAGCAGCACCTAAACTCTTATCCCAAGAACCAATGACAGCTTGCATAACGAGCAAGTTGAAGTAATCTTCAGAAAGGTAAGGGGCACCTTCAACAGCAAGGGCAATACGAGCTTGAGGTAAAGTATCATCACGAAGACGAATTTCAGAACCAGTGAAGGCAGTCTTCTCTTGGGCAACAGGGGCAGCAGTTTGGAGACCACTGAACTTCTCTTCAGCAAGACGAACGAGAGAATCATGATCAACATCACCGGAACCAACAAGAACCATACGATCAGCGCCGTAGTTTTGCTTTTGGAAAGCAAGCAAATCTTCGGCAGTTAATTGTGCAACGGTTTCCTTGATACCAATAACAGGACGACCTAAAGCTTCGCCTTGGAAAGCAGTAGCATGCAAGTGATCGAAAACAACAGACTCGTAATCAGTCTCGGCAGCAAGTTGTTGCTTGTAAACAGCTTGACGTTGCTTGTCAATAGAAGCAGCATTAACGTTGGTGTTTTGGATAAGATCGGCAAGAATATCAACAGATTCGTTGACATTAGCTCCCAAGGTCTTGGCAGAGTAAGAGGTGATTTCACGACCGGTTTGAGCAGTGAGAACACCGCCAATCTTTTCAAATTTGGCAGCTTGACCCTATTGATTTAAATCAAAAAAATCGTTATTTCAGTTTGTTCCAAAAATCATCGCTTCAAAATCTACAAATGTCGAAATCCCAAAACCAAATATTGCTCATTCCCGTAATCTCTTTTTCTCTTTTTTCTCTCTTCTATATTAAAATTAATAAATAAAAAATAAAAAAGATAATTACCTGAAGGGCAACATGTTCCAAAAGGTTAGCAGCACCGCTAGTCTTTGCAGATTCATTGCGAGAACCAGCATCAATCCAAACACCAACGGTAGCAGCACCAGATGAACGGTTTTCCTCAGTTGCAACGGTAAGACCATTAGGCAAGTTAGTGATACGAGTAGCTGAAGCTTGCTTGGCAGCGGTAGCCAAAGGACGAACAAACTAATGTTTACAATAAAATAGAAATAACAGGGTGTCAGTCCAATCATGAGCGAAAAATTTAGCTGTCAATTCAATGATTGATTTTACCTGCTTGGTCAAGCCAACGTTAGCTTGAAGGGTATTAGAAAGGAGCCTTGAAGCCATTTTTAGTTGATAAATAGAAATAATTTAGAGTGGGGAGAGGAAACAATAAATAAATATGATTATCAAAGTACGGAACCTCTTTTTTTTTTGGTCTTTCAATGTGGGGGCCTGGTGCGCGGATTCATACCTCACGTCATCAATTAATAGATTTAACATCCGGGATAGACCTGTTGACAATACGGTTAAAGATATAATTTTATTTAATAAAAATGACCAGTGGGCAAGTAGCATCTTTGATATGCTTTATTTGCCCTAGTCAGATCAAAAGTGATAAAAGGATAAAAGAAAACCCCAATTGGGATATTTGGGAAAATGCAAAAGTAAAATGTTAATAAGAGAATGTTAATAAGGATATTAAAAATTAGAGATTACGATTTGGGGGGAAGAGCTGTTGGACGAAAAGATCACCGGAAGTTGGTTGTAGGCTAAGATAGAAGTCTTGTGTCTTTTAGAATAGTGATATTGAGAGATGGTTTACTAAAATTCACAGTTTGTCTCGGAAACTGTGGCTGTAGTTGTCTGAAATAGCATCCATGTCATCGATATCGAAAACGTCTGCTGGTTGACCATAGCGGGAGGTGTTAAGTTGATCAATGAATTCTTTAGAAATCCATTGTTGTCGGTGGAGATAGTATGCGACAACATATTTGATAGGTTCTCTAATATGATTGATTGCTCTTTGTAAACGTTGTTGTTGAAGTTCAGCAGCCTTAAGGCTGCGGTCCTGGCTAATCATTTCAAGATATTGGAGATCTTTTGGGATGGAACCATCCCAGGGATCGAAGTTGTTAACAAAGTGAACTCGCTTGGACTCTGAGATTTTTTGGAAATCAGCTGCGTAGTCTTTATGTAGAAGTAAAGCAGCGATGTTTCGGTCAGGATAATGAATATCCAGGATACGAGCGTTATTTACGCCCATCTGGCGTAGATAGGAATGAAGTCTGCCTACAGGTATACGAGACTTAGTATGAACGTAAAGGTATTTATAACCTTGATTTGGCGAAGGAGGCTGGAAGAAACGTGAAGCAATTTCTTCTTTATGATGGCGATTCTTTTGATTGTGGATGAGAAGAGATTGTTTGATAGCAGCTAGCTTGCTGGAATTATGCCAGGGAGCTTGAGATACATCAGGAGAGTTCTGTGGTTTGGGAGAGCCAATGCTTGGAGATGGATTGTTGGAGTTCGTAGGGTCATTGCCTTTGCTTTGTTTGTTAAAATTATTTGTAAGGTACATTATCTGTTCACGGGCTTGACGGAGTTCATCCATCAGTTGCTGAGCTTGCTGGGTAAGTTGAGCGATCAGTTTATCACGTGGATCGCTAGTTTCAGGTTGTTGGAAGTTTGTAGAAGGCTCGATAGCTTGTTGAGAGTTAACATCCATGCCAATGGTGCTACAAAGAACTTTATATACTTCGTATGAAGTACTCTGCCTTTTGCAGGACTTACATACAAAAATAGGTTGTGTGGGGTCTTGTATTGAGTATGCTTGTCTGGTAAAACCACTCAGATTGTTACAGATTGGGCATTTGAACTGACGTTCTGCATTTTTAAATGCAGTAAGAAGTTCATCAAGCTGTTCTGAACTTAAGGAAGGCGATTACACCTTCCTATAAGGTTTTCGAGTTTTTTTCATATTGTCTAAAGAAAGTTTTTGAAATGTTGAATTATATGAAAATTTGTTTTTGATATTACTTTCCAAAAAAGGCAAAATGTTCCTGTTGACAATACGGTATTTAAACTTTAAATTCAGACATTTTAGGAAAATATTTGGACGATTGTAGTTGTATATTGAGACAAAGCGAAAATGAAATCTAGACAAAGTGAGAATGTAAATTCGTACAAATTGTGAATAATATTTGGACGAATAAAATGTTGCTTCTAGATGATAGTAGTTGCTTAATTAAACATTTATTCTTTATGAATTAAGCTCATGCTCAAAAGAACTAACATTGAAAAAGTGCAATACGTATTGAAAAAGATAAAAACATCACAGGAGAGAGTAATATCTTACAATTATTTTTACTGTAAGAAAAGTAAAAAATCATTTCTTTCTAGCCCTAAGCAATTCTTTAAATACTCAATAAATATAGAGAATGGTTTGTGCCTTCGTATCATGGAGTAACGCAATTTATCATTTTTTTTATATTATAAGTAGAATGATGAAAAGAAAATTTTTTGTTCATTTTTTTTATCTTTTTTTCTTTCTTTTTTCCTATACATTGCTTTAATATTAAAATTACTTCATAATTTGAACATTTGGTATGCGTAAACATTGATTATTTTAGATACTTTAAAGACTTGCTTATTTATAATTTCACGGTTCTACTCTCATAAAAAGATGATTAAATGTAAGTATCACATCTAAAAGATGTCCTAAATCGAGCATAAGCTCAATTCACAAAAAAAAAAAGAAAGCTTATATTAAACAGCTAGAATCTAAAAACAACACTTTATTCGTCCAAAAACTATTCATATTTTGTACAAATTTTTATTCTCACTTTGCCTAGATTTTGCTTTTGCTTTGTCTCAATATACAGCTACAATCGTCCGAAAATCAATTGGAAATCGTCCAAATATTTTCCTGAAATGTTTAACTTTCAGGTGGAAAAACATTACTGAAAGCATTTTGCGGCATTTTAAATACATTTTGCTAATTTGATGGAAAAAGATTCTAATTTTTTCAAACCACATTCACAAAAGAAACGCATATTAAGCTGAATTAGTGCTTGAAGAATTTTGGACACAAATTCCTATTTTACATCCAACTATGCAATTTTTAAACACAAGTTGTTGGTAAAATTTCATTTAATTTAATAAGTTTAAATAGCATTTTTTGAGGTAAAAGTCATATTTTTGATTAAATTTTTAAATTTTAACGTAACCACAAGGTACCTGAAACTATTCTCTAAATTTTGAGTATCTGACCATAATTATAGCTGTATTTCTCACCAAAAGATCAATTTTTGTCTATTTTTTCTTTGTAATTCCGATTTTTCAGGACAATTAGATTCAAGGGAAAATTTCAATGAAATTAGCAATTGACTAAATCCCATTTTCACCCACCAAAATTTACTATTTTTTGGAAAGATAAATTAATACTCTTAGACATCAGTCCGCATTATTATGTGAGCCTACGGATGCATAAATACGATATACAAGCATTTATATAATCGGTAAAAACAATAAAATCCGATATAATTTTTTTTTAATATTCAATTCTATTATAAAACACTATGAAATAAGCAAGTTTTATATTTTTACAATACTGCATCTTGCTTTTTGGATGAGATCGTTGATCAAAAATACATTTTTCAAATGGTAACAAATGTAATTTCGACATTGTGGGATTGTTTCCATAGATTGGTCATGATAAACTAAAATTAAAATTTATTGATGTATGTTAAATTATATCAAGTATAGTTTCATATTTTTTTTAAAGTTAATTGGTAAAAACTAGAACAGTTTGTACTTTGAAAATAGCAACTACTTCTACATCGGAATTTCAAAATCAGAACCTCCCTTCTCCTCCTATTAATATTGTCTATAAGTCTGTTTGTTTCTTTGCTAATTTGATCAAATTAGTTGGGCAAAAATATATTGGTTATTTTCCGTTATCCTTTGACGTTTCAAAGGCACCGAGATCTTTTTTATTCTTATATAAAGTGAAATGTTTCAAATCTGAGCCGTTTTTTGGTATTTTGCAGTTCTGTTATGATATGCTAGCATTTATTAGTAATTTTTAGATTACAAAGGTCTCGTATAGTGCCATCAAATGTATATGATGCCACCAGTATATATAACATAGACTAATTAAATTTTAATGCTTCTATTAGTAAATTTAGTTTAGTCTAATTAATAAAAAAATCGGCTTAATAGCTAACATTTATATACATGATAATGTTTATTATTTCATTTATAGTCAATAAAAAGGAGAGAAGAGTGAGTGTAAAAGAAAAGAAAAAGAGGAAGGGGGTATATACAATGATTAGAGTTTAAATTCTTAGTTTTTTTTACCAACCAAATCCTTGCGCTTGTTGCATTTGAGTTTGTTGATCTTCTTTAAAAGCGGCCAAACCAATGAGAATACCGACTATAAAGAAGACTAAACTAATAATGAACCAAAAAACACCCCATACTCGACTGGACATGCAATGACCACACACTTGAGCAAATTTAGAGGCATCCGATTCATGCACTTTCCGAAATACTAGATCATCCAAGATATCCCAAAGACAATAAAGGCATGACATGACACCAACAAACAAGACAAAGTATCGAAGGCCCACACCGTGGGCCAGCCACCACAAAAAGATCATGACACCAATAAACAAAAGTCCAATACCTCTAGTCAACCAATTCTTGGCCCACCATAAAGTAAACAATAGACATACACCCAAAAAGATACTAGCGATCTTTGATGCCATAATATTAAATCCACACATTACCAAAATAGCACCTATCAATGATGAGCCTAAATAACCAGCAGGTAACGTACACATTGGGATACCGCCTCTCTATTTTAACAATATTAATTTAATTATTTCGAAATTAAAAATGTATTTTACCAGGTACACTTTACCATTCTAGTAACTCCACCTTCGTCTGGATCAATTTCAATAGATTCAATCTTGGCACAAGTGAGGCAACCCACAAATGCATGTGAAAATTCGTGTAAACCAACAGTAAGTAACTAAAGAAAGGGAGATCTTCTTTAACACAAGCAATGTAAAATCAATGATCTCGTTTTTACCTTGAATGGAGATAAAATAATTTTTGCTATAGGCATATTCCATAAAATCAAAATTGCAGCTGTATAAACGCCAATAATGATCAGAATGATCTTTTGATCATCTGTTGGTGTAAGTCTATTTGTAGTTGCTTCTGCAACTGCTTGCCGTGCTACCAAGTAATTTTCATAACTTGCATATTCGACAGGTGGCATATTTTCTATTTTTTTCTAGAGCTTTAAAAATGTGAAAAAAAAAAGTAGAAAAAGAAGAAAGGAAAAGAGATTCAATATAAAAGGAGCAAACACCAGAACACAATAACAAATTAAGCTTGGCTTTTTGTATATATCTTGGTAGCTAAATATGGAAGGTACCAAAATAAACTGAATGTATAAAATTCTAAAAACAGGTACCGCTTTAATTACGACAAGCAAATCAAAACAGCCGTATTACCGTAAATGTAAATCTAGATTTTGGTTGCCATAACAACAGCTTCTGTTTTTGATCCTGTTGCTATGATATGTCATAACGTCATTAAAAAAAAGAGCACAAGTAGAAAAGAAGTGCAGTTTTGGTAAATGTTTTCACGTATATGTTAACATTGATTTTTATTACTTTTTTTACATTGTTTGCCAAGCCCTTTATTTTTAGTACTATTTATAAATATTTATATAATTTCATTTTTAAAGTTCATCATGGTCAACATCATCGTTCAAATCAGAATCATAAATGATATTTGTCTTTTTCAATTCTTCATCTGCCTTTTTTTCTTCCTCAGTCTTTTCGTTAGCTTTTCTAACCTTGACTTTTGCTTCTTCCGAGGCAGATACACCCACTGCTTTACGAATCAAACCTTCCACACGGCCAGCAAATTGCGTTATGTCTTTCAATGGGAAACCACTACGAATTGCAGTTGTTTCATACATCAATTGAATCAAATCTCTCATTTCATTAGTGATATTATCCTCCTCTACATAATCCAATAAAGTAGTGATAACAGGATGATTAGGGTTAATTTCCAAGACCTTCTTTTGCAAACGCATGCTTTCTAAAATATGTTCCATGCTGGGATTTTTGTGATTGACACCTTGAGCATCCAACACACGTTGAGCGTGGCCACTGAGACCTGCTTTAGGAGCAACAATAGCAAATGGAGAGGTTGTTAAACGGCGAGAAATGATTGCCTTTTCAATGCTCTCATATAAAGTATCAAATAGCCAATCTGTCAAGGGCTTGAATTTGACTTCTAATCCTCGATCTACATCCTTTTCATCATCTTCAAATGCCAAATCACCTTTTGCAATATTTACGAATTGCTTGCCATTGTAACCTGGAATATTTTCAACAAAGGTCTCATCAATTGGATCGGTAAAGTAAAGAATTTCATATCCACGGGCGAGTAGGCTTTCAATAAAAGGGGATTGCTCAATTTCGGCAACATTGCTACCCGTCATAAAGTAAATGCTCTTTTGATCTGCTTTGGCACGATCAATATAATCATCCAGGCTACTACTAAAAGCTTTAGTATCAAATGAAGAAGCAAATCGTAAAAGACTAGTAATTTTTTTGCGGTAAGGTTGATCTTCAATAGCACCATATTTCAAGATTGTACTATATTGACCAAGGAAAGTAGCAAATGCAGTGGGATCATCTTTACTGAGAGCAGAAAACATGTCCAATGCCTTCTTGACCAAATGGCGAGTGATAATACGAAGACTACGATGCTTTTGCAATGTCTCACGAGATACATTAAGTGGCATATCATCAGCATCGACAATACCTTTAAGGAAAGAAAGCCATCTAGGCAATAAATCAACATCATCACTGATAAATACACGCTTGACAAACAATTTGATGGGATGATTGGATTCGTCCTTTTGAACATTTTGATAAAAGACATCATTTACAACAGGAGGAATGTAAAGCAATGTTCTAAATTCGATTTCGCCTTCACCTTTGAAATGAGTCCATGCTAAAGGATTAGTTGTTTCACGGGTCAATGATTTAAAGAATTCTTTGTGATCATCATTGGAAATATCTTTAGGATCTCTCATCCAAATAGGTTTTTGGACATTAACATGATGCCATCCATAGACCATACGCTTTTCAGTTCTCTTTTGATTCTTGTCGGTATTATCCTCATCAATGACTTCCTCAACTAAATCATCATTTAATAAATAATCTTCCTGTACAGGAACTTCTTTCTCTTCTCCACTCCACACCATAATGGGAAAAGTAATAAATTGAGAATATTTATGCACTAATCCCTTCAAATTCTTTTCTTGCAAGAAACGATAAGCATCAGGCTTTAAATAAAGTGTAATTTGAGTACCACGTTTCAAAGTATTTCCTCGGGGATCTTTAGCAATAGTGAAATCATCTACTGCACTGCTCATCCAAATATATTGATCGGGATCTTCATTTGATTTAGAGGCAACAGTAACCTTATCAGCAACCAAAAACACAGAATAAAAACCAACGCCAAATTGCCCAATTTGTGTAATATCGCTATTACCAGATTCCATTTTCGCCAAAAATTCAGATGTACCAGACTTTGCAATGGTACCCAAGTTGTCTTTAAGCTGTTCACGAGTCATGCCAATACCAGAATCAGTAATTACTAACGTCTTTTTATCTGAATCAGCAGCAATTGTAATACTCAAATCGGGTTTAGTTGCAATGGCTTCAGGATCAGTCAAGGAGAGAAAACGAATTTTATCCAAAGCATCAGACGCGTTGGAAATCAACTCTCTTAAGAATATTTCACGGGTTTTGTAAAGTGAATTGATAATGAGATGCATTAGACGTGAAACTTCAGTCTAATTATATAACATTAATTATAGAATTCAGGTACCTCTCAAAAAACCATTATTAATATACCTGAAATGTAAATTTTTCCTTTTCCAAGGAAGCCAAGTCTTCTTCAGGGATTTCATTTGGCAAACCAGCCAAAGGATTAGTATCAGCTGGCTTTCTTCCTTCTTGTTGTTGGTCTAATTTAACTGCTTTTATAGGCTGCTGTTGTTGACTCTGATCTGCCAATACAGATGTTACTACAAACACCAATACAGTTGTAAGTAGTAACAGAATATGATACAATCTCATATTTTTGAATTGCTGATGTGCGTGTGAGAGAAAAGGAAAAACAAAAAACAATTGCTCCCTTTCACACAAATCACCAACTTTAAAAGATGGATCGTATAGCAGCAAAACTTAATTTAGTTGTCAGTATTTTATTGGATAAAATTAATTATCTTTCCGCATAAACAAGGTACAAAAAGTGAACAATTTCGTTTAAAATAAACAACTTTATGTATGGTAATATAATGGTAAAGCATTTGGTTGTTGCTCCTGTATTCAAGCCCAGAGATTTTCTTATTCTTATTTAGTAGTGTTGGCTGTTGTAGCTGTTGAAAATGTTGTTCCCACAATTGAAGATGCATTTACAGCTGCTCTAATATTCATTAATAAACGATTCTTTTCTTGAAAGAATGCATCTACTGCCTGCAGTGTTTCTGCATTACGTGTTGCCAAGTTTCTTGTGTTTTGTACATCTGCTTGTCCTGATATGCTCAATAAACCACAACTTCTAGCATGTGTTTCTAGTGCTTCTAATGTGCTCATTAAATGGTTATAATCAGCTAGTAATGACTTAGTTTAGTGTATTATCCGTCTAAAATGCATATATACTGACCTCTTGCTTCTGTAGGATCATACGGTGTGAATACAGATTTTTCACTAGATAAAAAAAAAAAGAAAAAAATTGTCAACAGCCACGTTCAATACATTTCCTTTTCGCTATTAATTTACATTTTGTCAAAGAATTCTTGTCCTTTCTGTTCTATTTCAGAGAGTTGTGATATGAGTGTAATGAACGATGATCTGTATTCTTGTGTTGCTTTGGATGTCATAATGTGCAGAGTAAAGTAGAAGAGTAGAAGCTATAGAATCCTCTAAAGGTTTGGACGGCTTTTTTTTTATATATATACTATTTATAGTGGTTGGTTGATCTTTAACAACCATATCTTAGTGAAAACAAGCGATTATTCGTAAATATACACTTGTATTATCAACATCGGTATATGCTTTTACTAGAGCATTTACTTGGCAATACATTATAGTCATTATGTTGATAAATCAAAATTGTATTCGTCTTTGAGCGTTTGAACAACCATCAGTAAACCCAATTCCACGTTTGAACACAGATGCTTTTCCAATATTATTTTTCAATCCTGAAGTTTTTTTTTGTCTCTTTAAAAAAGTAAAACACTAATGAAATAAAGCACTTTGCAAGCATATACTGTTCCAAAAATTTTCGTTTTGTAAAAATACTTAAATTGATTGTAAAATTTAAATATCATGTTTATTATTACAGTTTTCTGTATTCTCATGATACCTCTAGCTGAAAGTTACACTGCGTTTTTTTTCCAACAAAAAAAATTGACTTTTCGTCGAACTAATCAAAGTAATATTTACATTACAGCTTAAAAAGTGTCATAACTGAGTCCCAAAATCAATTTGACACTACGGGAAAAAACACGAAAATGGCAATTTTAAAATTTGCAGTTATTTATTTCTTTTTTACAAAAGATTACTATAAAGTTATACCTTTCCGATAACATTTTCACGTAAAACAGTTTTTACAGCAGTTGCCATAGTAGTTTTTTCAGAAATAGTATAGTTTATATCTCATTTTACACCTTTTTTCCTGTGTTGTGACAAATCGATCCAAAAATGGTTCAAAAAATAAAATTGTCGAATAACTCGCGAGTTGCAAAACAAGTTAAACTAGCAAATTAAATGTATTTTGTACAGTTTTAGATTTTACATTTACTAAAGCAAAATTTGAACAGATGTCTCACTTTAAATTTTGGGTAAAAACAATTGAGATTTTAGATGTTTTTGAAGATAGACACCACTTTTTATACCTGATTTCTTAATTTAAGTAATTTATAAAATGCACAACAAAATTATATATCGATCTAGCTATTGATGAAAGCTTTAACTACATTTTTCGTAGAGAAAACAAAAGTTTTGCCGCTTTTTTTTTAAAAATTCAAAGTTTGGGGTGAGGGTATACTGGTCTATTTTTGGAGCAAAACCGTAGATATTTATTTTTTGACATATTTTTGTGGATATTTATACGAAGAATTAATATTTTGAAAAGAACTTAATCGCATCTGACAGAGCTCAATGAGGCCTATGGCCTATGACATGAATAAAAAATAACCACTGGTCAGTTTAACGAATATTCTAAAATTTGCCACAGAAAAAATATAAAAAAGGAAAAAAAAAGTGCTCAGGATTTTGTAATAATTAAATAT
Organism: Mucor plumbeus; assembly: GCA_016758945.1. Taxonomy (NCBI): domain Eukaryota; kingdom Fungi; phylum Mucoromycota; class Mucoromycetes; order Mucorales; family Mucoraceae; genus Mucor; species Mucor plumbeus. The sequence continues at coordinate 40,646 of JAEPRC010000375.1, forward strand.
GTTATAAGGCCCTACAAAATAAGCAAGTTTTATTATTAAAAAGTGTTAGTATAGCTTAATTTTGTGCAGAGCTATGAAGACTTAAATTTTTAACTTTCAGCATTGAAATACAGTCAAACCGTCAAACCTCAATTTAAGAGCACTCGTGCTTTCTTTTAAAAAGTCCCTTGTATCGAGGATCTCCCTTAAATCAAATTCAAACACTGATCAACTTCAATTTTAAGAAAGGAATGAAGGCATCTTAGATAATCACACCACATTCTTAATTCATAATATAAAAACCTCCTTTATGTCGAGGTTTCCGTTATATTGATTGAGGGACCTTATTATTATCGAGGTTTGACTGTATATCTAAATACAACTTTATATCACCAAGCCAAAAAATAAATTATCTATTATGCGCGTAGCTAGTATTTCACAAACAGCATAGCGGCTGATGGGTAATCGCGTTTGACTGTTTTAACGGGCCGTTTTTTATGCAAACTCGGATGAAGGCATTTGTATATTTTTTCATTCGACGCAAACTCGAAAATGGGATTCGAGTTTCAGCTATGAAGAAATACGCCATATTGATTTTTTGACGTAATTGTTACATATTATAAACATTGAAGTAAAGTATCCTCGCATGTATACAACAATAGATATATATATAGCTACTCTAACTTTGAGATTGAGCTCT